>JANHFX010010861.1:0-11415 GCA_027560015.1 Chloroceryle amazona | reverse complement strand
GGAGGGGGAGGGGAGAGGGAGAGGGAGAGGGAGAGGGGGAGAGGGGAGGAAAATTTTAACCCTGCTTCCATTCCAAACATGATCTGGCAGCTAGCTCTATCTCTCCTCCCAGCCTCTACCTTCTGTGTTAAGGACTGGAGGAAGACTTGTTCATCCTTAAGAGCAGAAATGTATTAGAGACACTTCACAAGTTCCCTTTTCAAGATACCCCATTGCTTGTCCCCATCCATGTGCATCTACTCATCTACTCTGGGGTCTTATTCATTTGTGCATTCATTTGTTTATTTTCATGCAGCATTTTCTATCTGAATTCAGCTTGCTTGATGTTACAGAACCATAGCAGAGAAGCAGGTGACCTGCTGCACTACCCTGCCCTCTTCTCTTTTGCCCCAGTTTATTCCCTGGCTCTGGGCCACACTTTACTGGTGAGCTGCGTCTTACCAAAATCGGATTTCCTTTGCTAGATCCCTGCCAGGCAGGACTTAGCTACACAAGCAAATAGGATCAGTGCTTACCATGCTGTTGAGGATAGATGGCAGGAAGGCAGGTTTCCCTGAGACTGTGGGGTTTTGCCCATCTGCATGGGGTTCCATTAGTCTAGCCCTTGAGGATGGCAAGCGGTGACACTGGGGCTGTGCCTTCCTTCTGTTTTTCCCAGAGAAAGAACAGCTCTTCACTGTAGTTAGAGACCATTGCAGCCCTTCAGACAAACAAAAATAACAAAATGGATCTGGTCTTTGCTTTATGTCCTCTGGAATACTTCACCAGTAACTTAAAGCAGAGAGCTTGAAAGAAACAACTGCAGAGGAACCTCTATCTCCAAGGCTTCCCCTTCACTGTGATGGAGCTGTCATCAGTGTTCTGATTGTCCCTGCATCCTTCTAAAACCTGCTTCTTTTGAGAAATCTGGCCACTGAAATGGATGTAAAAAAACAAGAGGTTTTGGAAATTTGCTTTCGTGTATGGTAGAGAGTGTAACTCTTCAATTTGTGTTATAAATTTCCACCATTTACTATGGAATTTCACACTATCTGATTCTGAAATCAGGGTGAATTTTCTACTGGCTTAGAAACAAAATCTGCTCTTGAAATGCTGAGAGTAGTATTATTCTCTCTTTCATACAGTGTTCCCTGGACCCTGTAAGTACACCCATTTCCTTCAGTTGTGCTCATTTAAAAGGTAATTAGTATAATGGGCTTGTAAGAGTTGGAGGTGATTTCACAAAAAAGTATAAAATATTTTATGCTGAGCTAAGCATGAATGAACTGTGAAATTGTATTGGACTTAGGCTGAAGAATTGCACTAGGATGGAAAATTAAATCAGTCTTTAATCAGTAATTTCAGGATGCTTACATATCAAAAAAAATGTATTTTGCTCCTCTCAATTAAAGTAGGCTTGGGGCTACGTTCATTTTAGAAGCTTTTCAAAGACAGGTAAATAATACCAATCACACTAAGAATGAAGAATCAAATGTAGTGCAAATTAAATAAAATACTGGTACCAATTCTATTTTTTTTTCAGAAAACACAGAATATTCATGCTGATTATAGCTGCAATTAATAGTGTCATCCTAATGGCCATGCATTAACAAACGTGATTTATACCTACCAGGTCCAAATGTCCCATTTTCCCTATGGTGCACTTATCTGCCTGCTATGGAACAGCTAACATTTGTCAGCTTCCTCTTCTGGCCAGTCTTTGTGTCCTTCTGACTTTTGTGAGGTTGTGATATGGCAACAGAATATTCTATTTCTCACAGTAAATAAAAACATTTCAAAGATTTCAGGTTGGATCTTCATTGTAATCACTATAAACAAGTGTGTACTGTTTTCTCCCCAGAGCTTTTCTTGCAGACCAGGTATGAGGATGAAGTCCATCTCAGCTCACCTCACCTGTCCTGAAGTGAGGTGTCTGGTCTACAGCACACACCCAGGTAACAGTACAGAAAGAAGAGAAATGGGAACCTCCAGAAAACAATTCAGCCCTACCTCAACCACTTTCACCTCTCTTCATCCAGTTTTGACAAGGAGTCACCAAACAGCATGCGGTGTATTACTTGTGCTTCGCTCAGGACCTAAAGAGATGACAGGTACAAATGACATTGCAAGAGCAATTACTCCTGTAAATGAGTTGAATTTGTTCACAGAAATAAGGAGCAATGTAAAGAGAGGATCATGGTGTAACAGCCACCAAAGGTACAGTTTGATGAACAGTTTCAGTATCTTTAACCACAAAACTGTTGCTGTCACACCATCAAAAAATAGTATTTAACTAAGCTGAATTCTTACTTCAGTTTACTGCGTGGCCTGAAAAACAATTGTAGAGGACAGGTGACGGCAGAAGCAACCAGCCAAAGAGTAATGACACCTGGTTCAGCTGAGTGCAGCCACCAAAAAGCTGTGGGTCTAATTCACACAGAAAAGCAGTAGAGTTACCTCTCTGTGGGCAGCCAATAGTCCTTTTAGTTCCTCACGATCTGTGGAGAGGGAATTGTGATAGCAACAGCTCATTGCTGTTGGCTGGATCCCTGCTCCAGGCATCCTGAAGAGGGGAGGCAGCACATCTGCACTGGGTTGCCTTCAGCCCAGCTTCATGGCTCTGCCACCACTAGTCCCTGAGTTACAGACTGCCAGATCATGTCACAGGACAAACTTGATCCAGATTAGCTGTAGGCATTATAGTCACGCTTAAGTCAAAATAAGGTTGTCTTGGATTCACATTTTCATACTGGCTTTACATGGCAAAGGAATACAGCCTGTGGCTGTCATGTAGGCAAAGCATTGGAGTGGTTTGGTCAGCCACAATCTGATCTGTGATAAATCTTATCAGTGTAAAGTAGCATTAGTGATTTGGATCCGGGATGAGGCATGCTAAAATTGGATTTCCTGTTTTATTAACCCAAGGCCTGAGGACAATAACAGCTCCAGTCAGAAGTGTTACTCCTCATCAAAGATTTAAAAGAAATAGCTGAGTGTGGAGATGAGATACCATCAACTAATTTATGCAGTACATCAGTAAAGATCTTCTAAACAAATGTAATAAATTTTGATATCTTCTGAACATGACAAAAATCCAGGCCAACAAAACACAACTCACACTAACCCAATCTTACATGTGGGTTGTAGACATGAGCAAGGTTGATACCTCCTGTTCAGGTAGAGCCCTCCAAGAGAAGTGCCAGGCCCTCAAGAAATGCAGAGCTGGACACAAAAAGGGCTTCTCCCTGGCAGTTCTTATGCAATCCTATACGAACAATACTAAACAAAAGCCAGACTCGGGAAATACACAATAGAAAAGACAAACTTCAAGCTGTGATATTTCTGAATGAGTGTGTTTCTGTTTATCACTTAAAGCATTTTCAGGGGTTTTCTATAAAACAACAGTGCTGTATCTAGTGATGTGATAGTCCAATCCTCAAAGAGTTTTAAACAAAAGAAGGGGAGAAAAGAGGACATTTCAAGGACTCATTGACTCACATGGCTGGCTTTTTCTGACGTGAACATTATTTACACTTGAATACAGTACGTGAGATTGGAAATTGATTTCATGATTCTCTTTGAATTGCTGAAGACATTTAATAATGGCTTCATTAATGTCTTTCTGTTTTAAAAATAACAGAAATGTTCAGTTTTGAAAGAGGAACTTTTCCTGGGCTGTCCTGGAAAGTGCATACAAGTTCGGGTTCAAAATGTCATTCTTGCAAAGGAGTTTTTATCAACGTACAATAAAGTTTATTCAAGTTTAAAAAGAAAAGGCATGGGAAGGTATAACCACGTCAACAGAGAGACTGGATTGCCAGTGTTGAAATATCTGTGGGTGGAGCAGGACAGGCAGAAAGTGAGACCAGTGAAAACCAAAAGTGAAGCTAGTGACACTGGCTGATTTAATGGAGAGCAGCTAGATCTGCTGGTGACAGCTCAGCTTTCTGGTTTCTAGCTCCTTTTTGTGCTTCCAGGCTTCATTCGCTTGATACATTTGCGAACAGCTGGAAAGAAATTATGGAATGGAGCTCAGCTGCTTCTCCAAGGTGTCAGTGCTGGGGACTAAGAGACGGAAAAACAAGTGGGTATTCCCAGGACACAGACATGCCAGGGGGACAGGAGGTCCCAAGGGCACCACAAGACCTCAGCCAAAGAGAAGTGGTCAGAGTAGAAGGGATGCAGGAAGCCGGGCAGAAGATAAACCGAAGGAGGGCACAAAGCAACAGAGAGTTTGCAGTGGCAAGGAGGAAAACCATCATGACATAGTCAACAGGAATGAGTATCAGCATCAGAGAACAGCCAACTGGGGAGGAAAGAAAAAGAAAAAAGACCTCCAAGAGTCAGACAGTATTTTTTTCTGTCTGCCAAACTCATTTTGCCACCAAGCCCCTAAGTGCTTTAACAGCAATTCTTTCTCACACTAAGCAATTTGAGCAGCCATGGGCACGCCATACAAACACAGTCAGGGAGAGTAGACAGTACAGTTATGAACAGGAGGTTCAGTGTCTGTAAAGCACAGTGTCATCATCAACTCTGTTTTGCAAAAAACACATGATAACTGGGTTTCAGTTTCCCCACAGCAAACCTCATTTTAAAAATAGACAGAAGGTAAAACTTGCTGCCCCCATTGAGGCAAGCTTAACACTCAGCAAGTTCTGATCAGGTTCAGAAAGTCACTTGCAAACCTGTCTAGAAAATACTTGTACCTTCTCATCAAAAAAAAACCCAAAAAAACAACACACCCAGGCCCATGTGGAGAACTAAAAGTTTCTCCAGGATTTTATGCAATGTCATGCACTTATACAGGTCAGCAACTCAGAGCAAGACCACTTCTAAGTACCTGTCCATGTTACAATCCAAAGTGTGCATCTTCATGCAACTTTATCTGTGTGTGTTCTCCATTAATTATCTGAGTGTCTTGTCCATTAATTCATACAGCATATACCTTGTACATGCTCCCAGTTTTTGTGAAATCTTCTTGAAATGCTACCTCTATTATTCTCCCAGCACTGAAATCCCACTAAAATAAGTATGGTCACAGTGAGTAGACAAAAGCTCATCTAGCTCAAATTGCCCTTTCTGACAGTGGCAAATAACAGGTGCTCAGGAAAAAGGATAAAGAACAAGCAAATGTGCTGACTGAACTCAGGATACCTTCCCTGCTTCCAGGAATTAGCAGTTCAGGAACTTTTTGAACCAGGAACTTGATCTATTATGGTTAGGTTGATGGCTTTAATAGGTCCCTAAAGGACCTGTTTAAGGTGCTTAAACTGAGGCTTCACACTTACAATTAAATTGGATAAAGCAAATACCTCCCCTTTATAAGTGGCCCAATTTCCAAAAGAACGGAGCTGCTTTTTTATTTATTTTCCCTGTGGGAGCAGTAAATAGCATTCAGTACTACCCTATAGGAAATTCACATATTATGATGCCTAAAAGTGGATCCATGTGCCATATTATTTTCAACAATATTACCCCATCTGCCTGTATAAGAAATCTTGCAAGGAACTTGACAGAAAACAGTACATGAGTAATCTGCTTTAGGCATTGTGATTATTTGAAGAACCCCGGGAATCTACTGTTGCTGTTTCTCTGATACCTAGAAGGCCATCAGGAAACCTACTGTCCCCACAATTATTTTAAAACAGATTCCACAGTTGACTCATGCTGAGGAAGGAGATATTTCAGTGAACACCACTTTGCAGATCTTTATGAACAAATCTGGACAGATCTTTGGAAAATGAGGTAAATGTTGTATTTGGGTATTTTCTGATGGATAGGAATAAGGACTGATAATTGTGTCACTTGCTGCTCTGAATGTCAAGAACAGGTTTGACTGTCAACAGGTGAGAAAAAAAATGCCTTCAGAGGCCAAAGCAAGGCAGGTGTGAGTCCTGCTTCCACTGAAACCTTTGACAGGCACCCCCTTTGAGACCAGTTGTTTTTTTTCCCCTGACAATCTAAACCTGGAAAGAGCACATGCGATCACCAAATGAGATCAACTATGTCCTGTTTGGGGTATGGACACAGTCTCACTGACCCTAACTCAAAACTCCTACAAGTGATGGACTGGTCTTGAGTCCGCACTGGGCTACTCAGCCTCAAGCCTGATGTGTGGTCCTCTAGAAGAACAGCAGCAAAAGTCCCACTGGCTTTGAAAGACGAGAATCATCTGTCACCACTAGGAAGTCTTCTTAAGTACTTGAATCCTAAATACACTGCATTTTGCATACTGGTCTGGGTGAAAATCCCCCAAATGCTGCTGCTTCTCTTGAAGGTGATGGCAGATGATAAGTCCTTATCTCTGAAAAGGGAATACAGCTGGCCAGTCCTAGCAATTTACCAGGAGTGAAAAGCACCCTCCTTTAGCAAACTGGAAAAGAACTTTGCTTTAGCAAACTTTATAGAGCAGATAAAATATGTTTCCTGCAACAGAACAGCATGTGACTCAGATGCAGACACTCCAGTCCTGCCTCAGCTGCGCACTTTCAGTTCTTCATTTTAAGGAATTGTTTACATTAAATAAAGAATTCTAAAAAAAATTGTAAAAAACAAACAAACAAACAAACAAAAAAACAAAACAAAAACAAAACAAAACAAAAAACCAACCAAACAAACAAACAAAAACCCACACACAAAAAAAAAACACCAAAAAAAATCCCAAAACCAAAAACAACAACAACAAAAAAACCTACTGCTTCAGATTAAAAGATTCTTCTATGCAGAAAGATGCTTTTGTCCACTTCTGCAAACTGGTGAAGTGGAATACAGCGCAAAGAGGGAAGCACTTTGCTGAGTCACAGTAAGGAGGAATATCCCCATCCTGCTGCTGATCATCCCCACCCAAGAAACAGCTTTTCAGGGAGAGGACAGAGTGGCAGGCTTGACACCATTATTATAACTTGTTTTTCAAAGTAAGACTAAGGTGCTAAATTGGAGCTCTAAAACATATCAGTAGAAGTTCTGTGTTTTATGCAATGCAGTCAAGACTTGCACAACTTACATGACCAGTCTACAGTGGAGAACTATCCTGTGTCTAGAACATAAATGTAATTGAAGGCAGAACAGGAAGAAAAAATACTTATTTTTTTTTTTAAATCCACAAACAGAACAAAGTAGCTGCACAAAATAAATTTCAAATGTCATAGCAGGTCTAGTTGCTCCTTGTACCTTTGTTTTGGACTGGATAAAACAACAACAGGCAGTCCACATAAGCTACACCTGAACCCATCATGAAAGAAGCTGGAAAATTCTCCTCTGAGTCACTTAAACAGAAAAGCCACCAAAGTGAAGAACTTTCAATGGAAATACTTAAATCTGAGATATGAAATAAACATAGATGAGCACTGAGGACTTGCAAATACATGATCATGAGAGGGAAATGACTGAAAAGTAGTAATACTGAATAAATCAGGACATTTGGAAATGGACGCTGTTATACGGTGTGTGTGACAAGCGGCCACCAAGAATGTTGGTTCTGTTAAGATTATCCAATTCAGAGAAAATAAATATATTCTGATGCCTTACATGTGTCTGATGAATCAAACAAGCACAAATCTGCAGCACAGCACTTAGGAATTGTAATAGGTACCATGTGGCATGGAGGCTAAAGTATTGCTTGTGCTGTGACAGAAGGGTTCAGAACGACACCCCATTTTCATTGATACCAGGTCAGTGGGATGTTCTTGCCCATACCTTTCAAGCACCTTTCACCACACCAGATCAACTCAGTCACATTGTTTCAGATATTCTGGACTGACAAAAAAAAAAAAAAAAGACAAAATTTTATTATTTCTGAATATCTGTGCCTTACAGTCAACATGTGGGGCCAGAGAAGGCTCAGACCAAACGCTACAGAGTGCAGATGGAGCCAGTCAGAGGAGAAAGTGTGAGCCTTTCTGCACTGCTTGGGCTGCAGGTCAGCAAGCACTTGCTGCAGCAGATGCCCTTAGCTGTGTAAGTAGTCAAAAACCAGAGATGCCATTTTAGGCCCTGAAAATCAGTGATGGTCTGCACGGAATGAAAATTACCTGCAGAGGTTTTGTCTGGGTTGGATAATGGTAAAAGTCTCTCCTTGTCTCTTTTTAGAAAAGAGAGATAATTCCAAACTGTGTGGTCGGGTTTTTGCACACATTTTTATTGTCACAATTTCTTTCAGCCTCATATTTAGATCTTCATTGCCACTCTCTGTTGTCAGTTCTTGCACTCAGGCCTCAGCAAGCAACTCAGTTATAAATAAACCAAAACAAAGGTTAGATCTAAGCCCGGGCATGCCTCTGCAGAATTCCACAGCTTACTCTCTTCTCCTTTCCCTCAGTGGTACTGTTTGGAGAACTTCTTTCATGTATCTCCATGTGCTGTACTCGTGGGTAAGACGCAGGGTACACGAGGTTTCTGCAGAACTACCTCTTGTATAAAATCTACTTTCTGCGGAAACTGTGCTTCTCTCTTCCCAATTTAAGTTTCTTTTTTTTTTTTTTTTTTGTGTGTGTGTGTGTGTTAACTGCTGTTATCAAGATAGCCTTGAAAAGATGAACAGAATAGAAGTAGAGTACTTTTTACTGACAGTCTGTAATCCACAAATGATTTGTGGAGGCTAATGTTCTCCATGATGTTGGGAGGTTGTGATCATGGAAAATAAAAATCGCCTCCATTTTAAAAAGTCCTTAGCTTCTTAGAAAGAAAGAAAATAGCACTTTACATGGCAATAATATATATTAAAGCACTATTATTTTTTTCAGCAGAGAAATGCGACTATGCAGAGCTCCAAAATGTCACCAACTTCATCTTGATCAAAAGAATTTGCTAGAAAAAGTGTTTAATGATTTGGGTACAGATATATAATTTTTAATTGTGCTTTTTTTGCAGCAACAAAGTTGTCCAAGGACGCAATTGTAACAATCGCTGAATGACATGATCTTACCACATAAGTGATGCATAATCCCTTGAAGTGCAGGGGGCTTTGTTTGAGGATTCCTGTTACTGAAGAGAACGTTTATTTGTCCTTTGACCAGTGCTGGTAGGATCTCTCAAAAGTCTCCTAATGCTCTGAACTTTGAACTTAATTAAGTCTCCTTTTTTCCATGCCCTGACACACAATCAACATAGCACTTTCAAAGATCAGTAAATTGGTTTAGATTTTTTGATGGAAAGCTTTAGCAAGTGCTCCCCAAATGCCTGACCCCCACTGTGAATACATGCACGCCATCAGCTCTTCATACATTGAGGCTGTCAGTAAGCAATCAGCACAAACTGCAAAGATGCAGCTACCGCATGACAGTGAACTTTGCCAAGTCTGTTCATCAGCATGTGACTCAAATTTGGGCCAACATGAGTCTTGGTGATAAGGGAGAGAGGAAGCTACTTTGTCATGTAGTCTTTTATTTGGAAATGTTTGATATTGAAGGTTAAGCACCACCTGGCTACGTTTGATCTTAAAAGTTCAATCACATTTGTTGCTTTTAGTTCCCCTTGCAGGAGGGGATGGGGAACAAGGGAGGATCAAGTCTGTTCCAGTGCACCTGCATGAGCGGCATACATTTACCTGTTGGCTCTACAGGATACTCATGAGCAGTCTTCAAGCTGTTGGATAGAGGTGCCAGCTCATGCTGTGGCCTTGCCTTCAGATTGGTGAGGCCACAACTTCGCTGGAGTCGCTTGGGTCTGCAAGCCAAAACTTAAATGCAGCTGCTGGAGGGAGGAGGACCTCTCCAGAGTGCAGAGCCAGAACTCTGCTCTTCAGTGTGGGGAAGGCTGTCCTGAAGGGACTGCTAGCTAAAACAAGTTTTGTCCAGCAACCTCAGCTGCATGCAGGTATCTGTGTTCACGAGCAACATGCTGTTCAGCAGAGATGGATGTAGCAAGAGACCTAATGGGGCTCTGCATAATATCCTACTGTGGAACAATATACACTTCCCTTAGGCTTAAAATCCCTTCTTCACCGTGCCCAAATAAATGTTAACAGCTGGCTGAGTGACCTGAACAGCCTCTGTCATCTAGCAGCCCCTTTGAGTGCAACTCTCACATGATTGTTTTTGCTTTACCTTGTGACAAACAAAATACTGTCACAGGATGAATCAGACTTTGCACCTGGATGGGTTGAGCACAAGGACAGTACTCTCTGCAGTTGATCTCAGGCCAAAGTCACACTTATTTTGAATCACTGGCTGTGTGTCTGTATCTCTTTGAGGAGGTCCATATGCCAGACCAAATGAGCTTGCCATCTCAAGTAAAGGATCAAGGCCAGCTTGGGCTGATCCTATGCTAAGAAAAACAAGACAGGCCAGTGTTATCCCTAAATTTGAGAAGGAGTAAAATGTCGTATGCCAGTGAAACAAATTAAAACTTTATTTAAGATCATATATCTCAAGTTAATGTAACATGTTACCGTTAATCTGGCTTTAAATCAGTTTATGAAGGAACTGAATATTCACAAAGTTATTAAACTGCACTTCTTTTAAGAGAAAAAAATACCTCAGGGAACCTCTAAAGTTTTTATAATCTTTAGCAAATATTACATTTTGCAACATATGTAATTGAAAAGCAGTATTTAAGAATGAAAGGAGGTCCTTTGGGACTCCCCAGCTGTGTCACCTCTTCTTCTACGACACCAACGAGGAGTCAGTATCACTACTCAGTGTCATGACAGTGCACCAAAGAGAGCAGGGATACTGTAGGGTCCATCCCAAGACACCCTACCTCAAAGCAGAGAGAAACTCGTATCCGTAACCCAATGCGCAGCCATCATCAGCGAGCAGGCAAGGCTTCTTTAGTTTGCACAAGGAAGCACACCCTGAAATTTTACATCTCCGAAGCCAGGCTGTGCTCTGTTGTGTGTGTGCATCAGGGTGCGGAGGGGTCCTACCTGCCCAGCACAACCCTGGATCTGCACTGACACAACCTTCCTTCCAGAGCCAAAGCCTGTGCCACAGCGGTTGTTCCAACAGAGGCCCAGGCCACCACACCTCGCCCTCGATACAGTCTATGTCAGACTCAAAGAGAACGAGATGAAACAACCAGAGATCAGCCGGTGGCTAACGAGTGTTGCTTTTACATACCCTGACAAGCCAAGAGCACGTGGAAGGGGAGACGGCTATAATCAAATCTCTCTACCACCTCAGTCGAGAAGGAAAACACAACAGTGCGGAGCAGGAACCCTCAGCTTCCTCCTCGGCCAGAGCGGGACTGCCTGGGCTCCCCCGGGCTGGCTGACGCCCCGGGGCCCAGCCGAGCACCCGGCAGCCGGAGCTGCAGCACGGGGATGCCCGGGACGGTGTCAAACGAGGCCGGACACCGCTGATAAGAGCGAGCCTCCTTGCGCAACGGGCCCAAACAAACTCTCTGGCCTAGTCGAGGGAATGTTGGCAGCCCCCAGCGTGATTCAGCAACAAATGGACCTAATGGCCCAGTCCTGCTGCTGAGATTCCCTCCAGG
>JANHFX010010860.1:0-35195 GCA_027560015.1 Chloroceryle amazona | reverse complement strand
AGGTGGTGTGGTGTCAGGTCTTAGGCTGGACTTGATGATCTCAAAGGTCTATTCCAGCCTCTATGATAATTCTGTGTCATTCTGTGTAATTGTATACCTGGGTCCGAAGGCAAGGGTATGTACTACTACATGTGATGCAAGTGAAGAACAGTTTTCTGTTGGAAGAAAAATCATCAGTGTGAAGACATACATGAAAGTTGTCATTTTTCAAACAAAGACTCCAATAATACCAGCTTGTTAGCATTTGCAGAGTGTTTAAGAGTCGTTGAACAAAAGATACCACAGAAAAGCAAGCATTCACAGAAATTTGAAGGGCTTTGTCTTTTAAACTGTTAACTTACATAAAAAATATGCAAAAAGTTTACTGATGCCTAGAAATATTCAGAATTATTTTCTTTAAAATAGTCACTGAATTTTAAATTCCTTTATCCATAGAAGCCAATTTTTTTATATATCACCTGTGGAAATGCCTGTAGGCCCTGAGAAATAACATCAAAATAGTTATGGCTAAATGTGCTTCTCTAACACTACAAAATGTTTCTAATCTTTTAAAGAAAACTGTAAATCAATCAGTATATAATAAAGACCGAGCTTTCTGTAATCCCCATAAGATTATCATTCTGTCTTCCACAGGCTATGTTCTTCTATTGTTTTGATAATCATAACCTTTGTATCAGGCCTGCTTTCATAAATATCTGCTCTGAGCTCAAGTTCCTGTGACAGAACTGGGAACTGATGAAGCCTAACAAGAGGTATACATCTGACACGAAAAGTTTATCAGTGAAGGAAAAAATGCTGATTAGCATCTGTGATTTAGCTCTGATAACAAATCATCTTTACTTTGCAATCATTAGAATTTAGGATCCCAGTTTTACTTGTAGATATTACTGTTTGCAATTCAGCTAGGCACACAACCTTAATCTTCATATGTAAGTAGCTAAAAAACACAAGACAGTATAAATTCTGTAACAGCACTTCTGCAATGCTATTGTCTTCCATAGAGCTGCTGAACTTGTATTGTCCTGCTGGACAGAATGCACTCCTATTGCAGATTTTTATTTCATTAATCATATATATATATTTGAAAAGAAAAAAGGTTCTCTCTTAGGGCAGATAAGTTCATTAGGATGGAAAAATCCCACATATTTTCAAGGCATGTGTTTACCATGTTCAATCTATGATGCAGAATTAAGGCTATTAGATGAAAAAAATACAAAGACTAAAAAGACAGTAAGCACAGGTTTGGTGTCTTTTCTCCATTTTCTCATTTTTAGATAGGCTAGGGATTTTTTTTTTTCCAGTTACACATAAAATGGAAAGAGTTGCGTGACTTTTCTTATAAATACTGACTAAATAGAATACATTTATAAAGTCCCATCCTGTCAATACATTTTTAATTGCAGGTAGCCATTATAAATTCAGGTATGGAGGCAGGTAAAATGAAATAAATAAACCCCCCAAAACTTCATACAATTAACCCCAAATTTAACAGTGATCCTGCTCCAATCACATTGATATAATGAAATAAAATTAACTTTTCACTCAAGACTTTGAGGTACTGTAAGGCTCTGGAAGAAGAATCTTTCCTGGTTTTTATATAGTGTATATATTTTCAACCTAAATCTTAAACCACTAGGATTTGGGCATCTATATGCTTTTGAAAATTGGTTTACAGTGACAAGCTGTTCAGGCCTTTCTTCAGCATTGCTTTAGCCCTGCTTTCTGCTGTGGGAAGGTAACACTGAACCTCCAAACATACATGAAGAGCTGTCAAAACTACTCCATTCACAGAAGTACAAGAGTCAAAGGGAAACAAGAAAAAGGAATGGGAACTGGCAGCATAACGGGATGTCACTTCTTGTAGTTCAAGATGTTTTTTTAATAGTCTGAGTGAAATGAATGATTCCATTCCAGTTTCAAGTAGACTAGTACATTAAAGATGAGCAAACACCTCAAAGCTGTCTTCCGTGATAACTATTTCTACAAATGGTCCACTCACTTCATCTGAGATGTGAGGAAAGGCAACTTCTAGAAGGCCTACAAGCTGAAGCATATAATGTTATTTAATCAGAGACACACACAGAATTCAGATGGATATGCTCTTCCTTTTCTCCACATGTAAACCAAGAATATCATTATGAGTAGTTCTGCTTTGCTGACTGTATGCATAATTAGTTTGCATGATAACGAGAGAACCACAGATTTAAAGTACTATGAAGCTGCCCAGTATTAATTATCTTCTGATGTTAAATAATATAATAATATGCCAAATGCAGTGGTCATTATGGTGATAAGCTCAACTTTTTTTTTTTTGTATTCTAGTTTCCTGCAATCTAGCAGTGTTCTACCATGGAGCCTTTCATGGGAATACGAACTGCCTGCACATATCTTGCCCAGCTTTAGAAAGTTGTATACTAAAGGCTAGAGTCAATGCAATTTTGTACAACATCACAACAGGTAATTATGCATCTTTAATTTATAAAGGTTGGAAACATGACAGCTAGAGGGAATGTTAACATTATACGAGGTCAGTTACTGTGCTAGAAGATGCTAAATGCTAAAAAAGCATACGACTTTTTTTTCCTTTTTTATTAATACAATGCTTCTGAGAAAACTTCCTCACTTTTTCCCATTTAGTATATGAGAATTATCTTGAAGATCCAGCCTTCTCTCAAGATTCATGCTTTGAGTACCTAACAAAGCTCTGAGTTCCTAATCAATACTGTGCTTGGGGAAAATGAGAGATCTGAGAGACTGATAGGCAAGGCTGCCACAGCTCCACGTCCCCAGATCCAAGCAATAGCAAGGCTGGAAATGCATCCCCGTTAGGCACATGCACAAAGAGGACACGTGCATACGACAAGTATACAAATATAAAAATCCAGACACACAGGTAACATGAACAAACACATGAAGCAGACACACGGACACAGGTAGCACCGAGAGCCTCATACAGCTTTTTCTATCTGCACAGGACAGAGATCTGCAAGTGAAAAAAAAAAAATAAATCTCTACATATACGTACAATGCAAAACCCCCCAGCAGCTGGGCTCAGGTGCTGCCTGCCCAGTTTAGACCCAGTCTCCCAAGTTGTTCTCACCTGGATGTACAAGCTCCTGAGGGCGCAGCTCCCCTCCAGTTGCTGGTGCAGACACACATAGAAACGCAAGGACACACATAAAGCTTGCCAGGACTCCCCTGCACCACAGGAGCCCTGAACCCTCCCTTCCCTCACCTTTGGTTGCTTCCCTAAGCACACCGTACTAAATTCTGTGCAACCCCCAAATGCACTACTCTCGCTTACATAACCCTAGGCAGTGACACTCCCAGTCCAGCAGGGTTAATGGGTATTATTTGACCTCCCCAACCTGCCACTGTCTCTGTGTGCTCCTTTTATGGGTGTGTGATGAGCTTTTATCACATCAACTAACATTGTTTATGGTTTAATAGGGGTTGATCCAGATCTTCTTATTTTTGAACAACGGACACCTGGAGAGCTAAATACTCTCTTCTCACCGAGTAAACATGAAAGGCAAACCAGCACAAAGACCAACGAACAGGAAAGATGCCACCATCATAATGCCACACCCAGTTCCTTTCTGCTTCAAGCTCCATTTTCTACCACTAGCCCCGGCTTAACAGAAAATGCTTACACCTCCAGCACAAGCCTGATGGTCCAAAAATCTGAAGCTACTCCTTATTCCAGGGCAGAAACTTCTCCATCAGATGATCACACTGCTAAGAGGACAAGCACAACTTCACTAAGCACTAGGTCAACAACCAGCTCAGACAAGACAACTGTACACTCAACTTTGATAGCCAAGTCTGCCAAGGTATCATCCCACGTGCCCACTCCTCCCCATCTGAACAGCAGTAAGCAACATTTAAATGAAACCAAAGGCTACAGCGGCAGGAATTATACTTCGGATAATGAGGCCCCTGCTTGGGAAGCTGCAGCTTTGGGTGTCTGGTTGATTCCTGTTGTCCTTTGTTCTTCTCTCATCTTCCTTTGCTGTTGTACTGTTGCTTTCACAGCAGGACACTGCAGCAGTAAGAGAGGCCGCTATAAGCCCCTAGGGAGACGAAGAACAATGTCAAGACAATTCATAAAATGTACTACTATCAAGGGTAACTTGTAAAATACTGGCACCATCCTCGAGCTGGAACAAATAGACTTTTAAAATAATCATATATAGACAAGCTTATTTTATTTCACAGAAACAAAGATTTTTTTTTCCACTGATGGTTTCAGAATCTTCCAGTTGAAATTTAATTCTCAGCAGATGAAACACAATTCCCCCATTTCTTTAAGGTAAGAAGTACACACTCATACGCAGCTTCCACTGCATGGTCAGACATGTTCCAGCACATCATGGATCATCATCTGACCCAGATTAATGCCCAACAAACAGTACACACTTGCCCTAACAAAAGAAAGCAGACTCACTCCAGCTGTACATATCATTTCCCCTGACTTTGAACTGAGCTGAGAAAATTAGGTATAAGTTGTAATTGGTAAAAGTGACCAAAGTTTTCTAGTATCGTAAGATCATTATCTCCAATCATCCTTTAATATTTTAAAGGAGTAGGGTTATTTAATCAGTTGAAGTAACACAAAAGAAATTCCTTTTATTTTAGCTACAAAAACTAGAATTAGGTATGCTGGGTTTTTTTTAAGGGAAGTTCTATGCTTATATGTAAAGTGATATAAACTCCACAGGCACCCACTGCATGATGTACTTTAAATATGACCAAGCAGACTCTCATCATCAAATTTTACTTTCGTCGTGTGTCTGAGTCTAGCACATATTTTACCTATCACTAAAAGTTTCAGCTAAGAATAATGAGAGCCCAAGGGCTCTTCTGAGTTAGGGGAAGTTGAGAGGTATTCTTTTCTAAGGGAAAAGGAAAGCAACTAGGAAAAAGGAATCAAGATATATTGTATCACAGAATGAATGTGGTGATATTGTCAATAAAGAATGGATGTGCTCATCATCTGAGGGTAATGTTCACAGATCTGATCCCAAAATGGAAAAGGCTCAGATCTGACTCATGTCAATAGGAAACAAAGGCACATGGAGATCAGAGGAGGAGCTCAGATCCACAACCTGCAGATTACTATGATGTGCTTTATACTGCTTCTCCACAGTTTGCACTGGAAGTGGCGATGTGCACCAACACCAGCAGTGTGCTCCTTTTAAAACGAGGAGCTGCAGACCATGGGATCCAGGACTCTCTTTGTACAGTGCTCTAAGAACCCTTCTTCCGTCAAATTCTGAAGGAAATGTCCATGGCTCAGTGAACCGCCTTTGTGTTAACGAGACAAGGAGGCGTAACTCCATTTATAAAGTCTTAACCAGAAAGTGAAAAGTTTGCGAAATTCACGTTTTGATCTCTACCACAGATAATGTTCAGACACTTCACACATCATGGCAATCTGACCAAATACATTAAAGAAACAAACGGATTAACCATATGCTACAAGTTGTGAGATTTTTCATCTCAGTACTGATGACAAGCACATTTTGTCAGAGGATTCTTGCACAACACTTCAGCCATCACAGTCCCATCAGTTTGCAATGAAAGAGCTTTTTAAATTATCTTTTTCCTCCCCATCATTTTTAGAATCATGTAAACAAGGAAAAGACATTATAAAAACAATTTACATCTAAACTTTTGTAAAGATACATCAAAACCAGATCTAAAACCTAGCCTAGTTACCTTTCTGCTTATCTATTTGGTATCAGATGAATAAACATCCAAGGTAATGCAGTAATATAAATGTCTTGTAGGAGACCGTCTCCTTCTCTGCAATAGTCAAAACAACAAACACAGTGTACGTTCACTGCCAAAGGAGGAGTCAGCAGAAACCACACTTTGAAGAACATTGCATTTTTATATGACTGAGTTAAAAAGCCGAAACTCAGAAAAAATACTTCTAAGTAAGAGAACCAGATCTGCACCCTGTGATGTTTTTCTTCAGGCTGAACAGAGCCATTAAAATTCTGCTGGTGTTCACTTTATAGTCTCAATTGCTGCCAAAGAGAAGATGTTACTTGAGAAATTAAGGCATTTCAAACTGCACCAACCTTTAAGGCCTTGCAGCGCTAGATTCAAAACATAATTGCTCCTGAAAAACAGAGACCATAGTGAGATTCTCATTGCTACACAGTTGCATGTCATTTTGGGGATACAGAATTCACATGCAGGGAGCTTAGTCCAATTCAGGTAGGTAAATTACATTCTGTTTACCTAAAAACTGCCCCACAGATTCGTCTGGAAAAAAAAAAAAAAGTGTTTCAGTTTTCTTAGCCTAGGGCTTTTCCAAGCTTTGCTGAATATTAATTCTCTTCGGCTACAGAGGTAGACACATTCTGCATTAGAATTAGTTGCTTCATATTTTGGATTTTTTCAATTTGATTTTTTTATTTATTTATTTTCCAGGTTTTAAAGACAAGAGTGTGCACAACACCTCTTTCTCTCTGCCTCACATAATAAGATTTGCAGAACTGTTTGAGGCAGTGATATTGTAATACGGTATCCTTTACTCATTCATTTATCATAGAAAAATGCATTGCCAACTTAACTCCTCATTTAATCATGCACACAAAATAGGGGAGGATGCTTGAATCCATAATATATACATTATTAATCTATTGCTGCACTTGAAGTCACAGAAGCAAGACTGTTGCATGTCTAAGGCAACAGTGAAGTATCAATGTAGGTAACATTCAAGACAGGAAACTGAACATGGAGCATCTTGGCTCTTTTCTTCCTGCACCATTAAAGTCTTCCTGTTCTCAGATAAATATTGTGCAATTCAGCTGAAAGCTGGCAGGTTCTGACATATTGCAATACCTTCATTATAGGAGACTTGCACTAATTTAATTGTCCCCAGGTTCTCAGTATCCATTCTCATCCTGACTCCGCTTTCTATTCCGGTGGGTCTGCTCCCAAAATGCCTAACAAAACATCTGCAGACAGCATGAAGTGCTGCGAACTAGTAGTGCTTAGGCTCTTTCAGCTTGTTTAACTCTTCCTTTTTTATAAAGGATCCTTCAGATCTGATTGATTCAGACCAAGAACAAAGAAGAAAAGTCTTAAAAAAAGCTAGTATCCATCCCTTATTTTTTTAATTAAAAATAAAAAGGAAATTGACAACTGAAAATGTGAAAAATTGCTATTTTTACCCCAGGATGTCATGCAACTATAAATGCAAAGACTAGCAAAATCCCTTCACTAGATGGGATACACTCCAACATGACAGAAGGTGGCACTAGTTTTACTAGAAAGAAGTCATAGGTATTTGCTTTCAAGCAGGTGGCTTTTTTCCACCTCCTTTCACTCGGAGAAAAGTCATTTACTTCTGATCATTGACCAGCTGTGTGACCTGCAGTAAGTTACAGGCATCTCTGGTGTCCATAGTTTCTTCATGTCGAAATTAGTGTCTTGTACAAAGTACTTAACAGCACCTTGATGCTCCTTTGCTACTTACCCTCAACATTATGTTCTGGAGAATCACATAATGGACCTAGGACCTCAGTACTCCTCACAGGAAGAAAATGAGACAGAAGAGAATATTTTTATCTGTCCCATGCACAAATGCTTCCAGGGCAGGATGAAATGATAAAAAAATACAAGATCATTTTTGGGAGAGTCTTCTTGGTTTGGTCTCATCCAGAGAAAAAACAGGCAGGAAAGGGGTCATGTAAATCACAGTAGCAGGACTATTTTCTTATTTTATACTTGGGAGCGTCACAAGAAAATAAATACATACATTTTAAGTATGAGGGAAAACAAGAAATGGGTAGAAAGATGGGTTGTCCAGACAGCACATCCTTTTAGGCAACTGTTCCTTTAGCCCTTACTTGTGCTTGCAACAATGAAAAAAGGGCAGAAAGTGTCAACTCCAATCAGGAACATAAATTAGTTCCCTGGAGACCATGAGATCATCTGTGGGATTTACCAACTCTTCAGGCACAGCCAGTCACATTAAGGTCCTAGGGCTTGGTGAAGTTACACGTGGTTGGTTGAAACATCTCTCCTTGCCAAAACCTGAATTATGTCTCTGTACAGGTTTTCTTGTCTAATCTGAGCAAGAGATTATGCTTAGTGTCCAACAGCCCTTCTTTAAAGGGCAAAAGTGCAATAGAACACAGACAAACAACCTCAAGAAACTATTTAGTGACACTTTGAAAACTTTCATTTCACAACTCCTAGCACAATGTTTACTAAAGACAGCTTATGCCAGTATTACAGTAGTTTCTAGATGCAAAAAATTAGCCCGAATACTGACAAAGCAAGTTCTTTTCCAGTTTGACCAAGTGCCAGATCTCAACCTTTCTTTGGAATGTTTATATAGGAGATAAAAGAAAGGTTAGTCTCTTCAACAGCACCAGTGAAACTATGCATTGCAACTATTCCAGATGGCCGAGACCTTAATTTGTGTGAGTTTTTTTCCATTGGAGACAGCTTATTTTTCCTTGCTGCAAGGAACTTACTTTTCCAGTTTGCGGGGGCAAGTGTTTGGATTTGAAATGAGACATCTGCTACTTGGAGGCTAGAACAGTGACCACAAAGAAGCACACATAGTAGCCTTACTGCTTAAGTTTCAATTTGTGATGGACAGGGTTGCCTGAGGTCAGGGCTGTCATGAACTAGATCCATGTTCCCCTTGGCCAGTAAATATCAGTAACAAATTACCTGTGGAGACAGGCAACACCTCCAGATATTCAATGTGCTTTTTGCACATATATGTGCAAAAATATATGTATATGTGCGCGCATATATGTGCATATATATGTGCTTGCTTTTGAATTTATGCACCAGGGGACCTAGCCTGCTTCTCAAGTCTTCCCCATCTACATTATTATTTCAAAATAACATGAGCGCTTCCACTTCACAAGAATGTACAGACACACAGGTCTGTACAGAGTCATGCATTTACATTATCATGTATGTGATACAGTCCTAAGAGACTGCTGCTAAGCATGCACTTATTACTTAGCTGTAGAGCTGCTCAACCTGTAGTTTTCCTCTAACTCCGCAGTTTTTAAACTTCAGTGCAGGTTTCAGCGAGATGGTCTGCAGGAATATTATACAGGCAAATAAAGACAGGCAGTTCAGGTCACAAAAACACGTGATAGATACGTCATCAAGGTTGGGAATACTCCCACGGGAGTTAAGATGCCAGTGTTCTGCATAGCCACAGAGAAATACTGCCACCCTCAAACACACACAGTTGAGAGGGAGAAGCAGAAAACCAGAAACGGCCAAGATGACAAAAAGCTCAGCACACAGTGCAGGCTGCCTTTGATCCGGTCCGTCGTATTACACAAGTTCTGTAAAACAACATGTAAGCCATTAGGAAAAAATCACAAATCGAACTTTGAATTTTATATTGCCTTTCTTTCTAGAACCTTGACTGGGCTTATTTTTGGATCAAAAAGGTTTAATTCTGCCCCTATGTTTCTTACCAAGGAGAGGAAGTGAAGATGACACTGAAAACCAAGCTTGCAAACAATCTTGCAGATCTCTAAGGCCAGCTGGCCAAGTGTTCTGTAGCCAAAGGCTCATTAAGCCAGCTACTATTGGAAAACTTTTTAGTGTTGAATGTGGTCAGGGACCACAGGGAACTCGGCCCTACATTGTTCTTGCCCTGGAGGTACAGGACATTGTTCATGGAGACATTTGAGTGTGCTGGCACTCTGGAGACAGGCGCCTTTTATCCTGCCTGCGTTTCTTGAAATATTTATAGAATGTACATAAGACTTGAATACTTGAGAGGGAACTTTAGAAGCCTGTGCATTTTAGGTTTTCCATGAATTCGCTGTGAAGCAAATGAAATGCTATTACAATTAAATGAAAAATCAATATCCCTTCCTGTGTTGTTCTTCTTTCTACCAGCCATTATTAGTAGTAAAGTCAAATTATTATTTTAACTACAACTTTCATACTGAGTTCTGCTTAGGTCCACTGAAAGGCTGTGAAGAGCAAAGGCAAACTGAACCGTCCTCTGTTACAGAGGATTTTATCTGGTGCTCATATGTCCCGACTATGTAGGGACAACTTCATGGAGAAAAGCAAGCTTATGGGGTTTGGGGTTTCTTACAACATTTAAGGGCATTGCTCAAGATAGTCTAGTACAAGACATGCCAGGGCAGAACAGAAGTTAGTTACACAGGCCTGCTCGTACACCAGGCCTTATGCAAGCACTGACAACGCTAATTACGGAAACAAATTTCTCTTGTATACACACTAGAGCCAAACCACCTCTGGAATAAAGCCAGGCACAACTCCGCCTTCCGTACCATTCTCTGAGTCAAGCTGCAGTTACTTTCTCGGTAATTTTTGTTTCATGGCTGTTCAAAAAAGATGAGGAATTACACAAACGTACTATTTCAGGTGAGAATTGTAAACATCATCCTCCTTATCTCTGAATAAAGAAACAACCAAGTAACAGCTCAAACTCCCATTATTAAGCTTCCGCTAGAACTTCCCATGAACAGAAATCTAGAAGGAAGGAACACTAAATAAGCAAGTTGGTAAATACAAAAAGAGGATTACAGGACAAGCATTTCCAATCTTAGCTACAGCTCTGGCAAATTATCACAGGAAGTAAAAAGCTGCATTAAACTCAGTCTCTTGCATTTGAAAACAAAGGAATTCTTCCAAAACTGACGTTTTCAGAATAGGAATATATGGACTCTTTGCCTGTATGTGAACAGAAAACAAAGAGAAATCATAGCAGTGAGGTGAGCCACACAGAATACTCTGCAGAAATCAATCCCCGACAGTTTTTAACGTACTTAAGACTTAGGCAGTTTCCTCTCACTGAGCTGGTGTCAGCTTTTTATAGGTATGCAGAATCCTTAAGTCTGATGAAAATAAAGAGACTCTCTAAGATGAAATCTTAGTAAGACAGGAAGGAAAGTACAATAAAAGCAAGAACAGAGTTATTTATGTCCTTTCAAGCTGATAGTTTTAAGGTTGGTTTTTTTGAACTGTGAGAGTTGGGACTCCACTGTTTCAAATCCGTTCCTTTCAAATACAAATTACCAAACAGAAGATAAACACCCAGATAATTTCTTCCTCTGCTTCACAACAGTAAGTGGGATCCTGCAAACATTTTCTTTCCCTGATGAGCCTGGAAACAGTCAAGACACAATTCAGCAGCCTTCCAGGTACCAAGACGACTCAGCCTATTCCTATTCAAGCTACAGATGTGCCTCACTGCTCACGAGCTCTCCCTTTCAGCAACTCTCATCATTCCTCCTTCCCATGTACCTTGGTATCCTGTCAATAACTGCTTGTTTACCTTCCCACTACCGTCCCCTTTCCTACCTTATTTTATTCCAGCACTTTAGAGACAGTTGTTTTTATTTAGGGTGTTTGTTAGCTGTCAGGATGACAACTGAGAGAACCTCATACGGTTCAGTGTGCTTCAACACCTCTCCAAAAGTTAAGCAACACTGTCTTTCTTTTACAGATAAAGGAAAATCTCAGCAACATCTGAAAAACATTTAGGAAGTTTAGAGCTCTTATTTATCAAACTTTTAATGAATAGAACTGGGAGCCCAAGTAATTTCATTGCTTTGCTGCTCTAAGTTATATAGCAAAAGAAGCTGTGTGTGCAGTCAGAATGCGATTACGCAGAGGACTGAACCAGGATCTTCCAAGCTAAGGAAACACAGAAAGTTCAAGTCACCAATATGACTGAAAACACATTTTATTCAACGAACAAGATTCATGGACAGGGAAATTGTTTACAAGAAAATCCAATGGTAAAGAAAAATCTGATTGCTACTGAAATTAACTCATCATCAAGTTTTGTATTTCTGGTTAAGGTTCTGAATAATTATATATCCATCTCTCACTAACAGGAACACTGTAGTTTGAACATTGCAATAGTAACCCCGATGAGAATTGCAGAGTATGCTCTCATGGTAATGCTTGTATATTCAGTAGTTTCTTCACCGATTCCTTATACTGAGACATGTTATTTTCTGTTTCACCTTCATTTTTAAGTGCAATTACAGAGTCTCTGTAATTCTTAACTACTTCGGATGAAAGAAGCTCTTCCTCAGTTACATTACTGACATTCTCTTTGGCTTTCATTCGAAGTAGTGTATCCAAGGCATTCTTCTGAGAGCAGCTATTTTCCCAGATATACTCTTCCATATCTTCCTCAGACTTCTCACTCTCCCACATCTCAGTTTTCTGTAAGAAAATATACATCATCTTAAAAACTACTCAAGACTGAAACAGAGCTGTATAATCACCTGAAGAAACTTCTCTCTCATACCAATTGAGTTTTAAAATTACATTTGTTGTGGAAGATATTTCATGTCCTGTAAAGTACACGGCTTGTAACTCAAGACTCAAGCAGAGTTCAGAAAGTGCCTGCATGCTGGACATTTTCTGTGCAGAATGAGTTTCTTTCCTCCCACTTCTCAGGTTCTTTATGTATCTGGCAGATGTAACTAGACGAGTCAGAATGAGAAGAAAAGTTTACAGACTATACACATAATGAATAACAAAAAAAACCTTGTAAGAGCAGTAATTTTACATAACCCTAAATGGTCCAGCTTTGGAAGTAGCTACCTAGCTATTACAACCCTAGCATATGATTTTGGTGTGTTTACATTGGCTATAAGATGCAAAATGAGGCAGCCCATACCAAGATGATGAGAAAGAGCAATCCTTCACCATTTGGGAAATGTTTTAATTGTGACTCATAAGGAAAAGTACCACCAATTAACCCGTTTTCTCTTCCTGCAAAACAAATTGCTCCTCAAAAGACTCTCTATCCACAAGGTGCTATTTCTTGATCTAATTAGTGTCGCAGAATTACACAGGATCCAAAGTTAAACGCAGGAGATGTGATCCCAGTGCCTGGAAAGACATGTCTCGTCCAGTTGTTCTTTGGAAATTTTGTCTTTGAACATCTCTTCAATTCAGAAGGCCTTCACCTAGCTTCCCAGACTGCTTAAGGGATATTTCAGATGTTCTAGCCTGCTATTATTGTATATTTAATTTTTATTGTACTTCAGCGAGTAGATATACTTTTTAGGTATATCTGTTTTTTTCATATATTGTAGATTGTATATTTATGATTTCCTAGTACTTTACTGATGGAAACAATTCATAGTATCCTTATATTATTTCAACTACATAAGAATCACAGCCTAAAGCATTTTTGGTGGTCATGTTTTTCTTAAAATTGTTCTAGAAAGCAGTTCTAAATAGAACTTGTATGTCTCTCGCAGTAAGTTCAAAGAAACATAGTAAATTAGATAATTTACATAGTATGGATTTTTTTCTTTTTTTTTAATATCTCTTGCCAGAAAAAGCTCTTTGATAAAATTTTACCTATTCTATGCAGAATCCAAATAAACCTGGCAATCACAGGAGAGATGGGTTGTTGTTCGGCATTTTCTTTGTTATTTGCTGCTGGTTTTATTTGGTTGGTTTTGTTGTTGTTTTAGTTTGTTTTTTTATTTGTTTAGGGGTGGCTCATTGTTTTCTCAATTCTTTATTTTAAATTATTCTGTCCAATAGTCAACAAGGTTGCTGCAGTCAAATCACAATATTTAATAACCTTTAATTAAGACCCAAGATTTATCATTTTCCCTACAACCTTGTGTGCTTGGGTACGTCTGTCTGAATTTAAAAATACTTCAACAAATGCTGCATCCTGCACCTGGTAAATGGAAACTCTTGTGGTTTAAATCTCCGTGTCCCAGTGTTTAGTCAGAAGCGACGATTAACACAGCTAAGAGGCTCGGATGTCTGAGATTAAAACCTGGACATAATACAACACAGGTGGAAAAGAACCTCATTCAATTTCCAGGGGAGGGGAAGACAGACTGTAGCCTGTGCTGCTAAAACAGTAGCAGGACAAGAGGGTGTAGTGAAGTATTCCTGTTAGGTTTGAAAACTACTGCGACCCAGCGTGGCAACTTCCATAGTTTTAAATGAACAACATTATCCTGGTTTACATATCCCTTATCTCCACAATGGCTGTCCAGTACACATTTTTTCTTCAACTCTGAAAGAACGTTAAAGCAAAAGCTTCCCTCACAGGGATAGGGTTTCTCAAGAGTAAGGCAATATGGGTATCACCCCTAGTCACATCCTGGACCAAATTAATGTTCGAAGTTCAAACAAAAGACCACTGTGAGGCTTTTAAACACCTTAAGTTATAGCAAAGGCAACAAGAAGTAATTAAAGTTATTACATTTATCTCTTCAACAAGCTGCGCCCTGATAAACAGATTAAGACTTCCCTATCTCTTTTGAGTGATAAAGAGCAAGAAGATTTTAAAGGAGGCCAAAGAAACTGTTAACTTTCTTTCCTGGAACCCTTCCCAGCAGAATGGTGTGTCAAAATATATATTTTAAAATAAAATCTGAGATTGAGGGGGAAGTGAGGCAGGAAGGGATTTGACAGGAGAAGGATATTTCAAAATCCATTCCTTAGCCTTGCTACAAGAAGCCAGTATCCATTGCTGCAATGTTGGTGGGCTGTGCCTCAAAATGAAAAGTTATCCTACTGTAAACAGGTACAGACATACATCACAAACAGGAAACTGAACAGAAACCAGACTTTTGCAAACTGACGGTATACAGAGAAACTTAAATACCTTTCCAACCAGATTTATTACAAGAGAAAAAGTGAATCTGTAATTATATATCCATTTGAGAAAGTACTCTAGGTAGACATCACCCACGAACTCTGAATAATTGAAATGTTACAAGTGTTGTAGTCTCAGCTTAAAAGTCTTACGAAAAAACTAGCATGCCAATGAAAGAAGCTTCAAAATGGAGGCCTTCATCACTCAAAGTTTTGTTAGTGGATTATTTTCATCTCCCGCAAATTTTAAATATTACTGAACACTGCAGTAAGTCTTACAAATCAGAATGAAACTCAAACCCAGAAAACAAACCTGCTACACCGTGTAACATTTTTCTAGAATCCCCACTTGCTGAATGAAGTTAAAAATCAAGAATGTGTATTTCTGCAGTAAATTCACTGAAAATGACTGGGTTGTCCTATCACACCTAAGAATCTCAGTAAGTATTAATCAGTCTGGCTGAAGATGCACTCACCTGATAACTCCAGCTGTTTCTCTTAGCAAAATTTCCAGTAAGAACTGAAACTGCCCCAAACTCCCCCAAAACCCAAACAAAACAAAATCACCACCACCAAAAACTAACAAAAAAAAACCCACCAACAAAAACCACAACACAAAAGACCCCCAACATCCCCCTGCAAACAACAGAAAAACTAAATTTTCCCACAGAAAACAAATTTTCATACAAAGTCAAAGAATCTCAATCTATTACTAAAGAGGGACAGAAGAGTGAATTACTTTTTGTCTTTCATGTTAGTAAATTTTCTTGTCAATGGTTTAAACAGTTAAGAATTTAATGCTGTCTAGCAAAGAGCAAGTATTTTAGTCAGATTTTTTTGAAGGGAAGTTCTTTAAGTTGAAAGTCAAATTTCAAAGTCTGTGTAGCCTGGAATAAATACACCTATTTCATAGTACTGTACTGAAAAAAAAAAGATACTCTAAGTGTATCTGCTCTTATTCTGTGTCTGCCAGGTATATGCTCTAACCACAGGGCTATGGCTCTCCTTTTCAGTTCAGTGAATCTTGAATTTTCTTCTGCCCAGGGAGAGTTGCAGCAAGACATGAGTGTCTCCTTCCACCTCCCATTTTAAACCTACCAACCCATGTGTCATAACAAAGTGAGTGTTCAGAATATGAATTTGAAGTGTACTTCTGAAACCTAAGCACCCAGACACCAGCTTAAATTTCAAAAATGGACTCTCAGTCTTTCACATATTTTAGGCTAAATTACAAGGTCAACACTTACTAGGAAAACTGCAGAATTTTACTGTTACCAATTTCTAGTGGCATGACCTGAAGTGATAAAAATTATGCTTACTTGTAATGGCTTAAAATGATTGTAGATGATAAAAAGAGAGTAAAATTTAAGTGCTAACTAAAGTCTAGAGAAAAACAATGGATTTTAGGGTTATCATAGAATCATAGAAGTGTCTGGGTTGGAAGGGACCTCTAAAGGTCATCTGGTCCAACCCCCTGCTGAGAGCAGGGACATCCTCACCTAGAGCAGGGTGCTCAGAGCTCTGTCAATCCCCACCTTGAATGTGTCCAGGGATGGGGCCTCAACCACCTCCCTCGGCAACCTGTTCCAGTGTTCTACCACCCTTATGGTAAAGAACTTCCTCCTTACATCCAATCTAAATCCAATCCTTTCTAATTTAAAACCATTGCCCCTCGTCCTTTCCCTCCAGGCCTTTGCAAACAGGCCCTCTCTGGGTTTTTTGTCAGCTCCCTTCAGGTACTGGAAGGTGGCTGTTGGGTCTCCCAGTGGACCAGTAGGTCACCAGTGGTCATGTGAAAATATTCAATTCAGCTGCATGCATGCATAGACACCCACTCCCCGCAGTGCCTTGCAGCTGAATGTTCTATTTAAAAAGGAATGCAAAAGCAATGTGGGACACTTTCTCAAATTAATTCAAACTATACAGCTTTGGAATTAATCTAAAATTTAGTTAAGCCTTTAGTGTAACTTTCCATTCTTCAGATTTTTTCCTTCGCTCATCTTTCTGCTTCAGCTTTCTTGTCCTTTCATTTAAAGTGCTATTAACACCTACAATGGAAGCACAGTGCAAACAGAGGCACTCACAAGACCCTTTGGCTAATACTGTATATTTTTAGTATCCACTTTCCACTTATCCCTACCTCTATATATTCCATCTTCTATACTGTTCTCTTTATGTCTCAAATCTTTTTTATCAGACTCACATACATAACTACACTACTAGAAGAAGCAAGAGAGGTCAAAAGTGTGTACAGCATTGCCCTGCTGTTGTTTTTACTATGTCAGATTAGACCTTTTACTTTAAGAAACACACTGGATAACAGAAAATGCAAGGGCAACTTTCCACTAAACTTTCATAACCTCAGCTGTGCAATGGAGACCAATATCCTCTGCTCTCCATCACCTTGCATTTGTGTACCTTGAGAATCCTGCAGAATTGGAGCCAAAAAAATGCTGAACCTTTTGAAGTCAAAACAACCTACTGTTGTTTTAATCACCACTCTTTTGTAGATTCTCCCCGTTTATAGTGGCTATGAATGTTTCTCCTTACAGAAAAATTAACTCTCTGCTCCACTTATCTCTCCTTCCTGCTTTTAACTTGTAACAGAACTTTACTTTTTAGTGAAAAACTAATTAAATGAGCCGTGTGGCAAAACCGGTTTATGACCTTTTCAACCACTTGAGGGCAGCAAACTCTTACTGTTTAAAAACCACTACCATAAAAATCTCTCTAAATCTGAAATAGATGTTACAGCATTCAAGAAGTATCATCCTTTAAAGGTAGCAGAAACACAACTGATTGACCCGCTGTTTAACAACCTACCTAATATATCTCACCCTTTCATAGATTAATTCCATCCAGGCACAATCCTGGGAATAATTTAACAGGAGTCACAGTAAAAGGTAAATTCAATTCTTACCAGATGTTGCAAGTCAGATATCTACTGAATACATTCTAGAAGCTATCAAAAACAAACATCTGATTAATAACCTGAAAATTATTAAACAGGAAGTGAAAGATTTCCAAGTATTTTAAAATAGGAAAATAAGTGAACATTCTTAAGTTCTAAAACCTGAATGTTTCATGGGTCTGATATCTATCTGCAATTATTAAAGCTAGGTTGCCAAATGCTTCAGTTTGGTATCTTAAGATATACTTCTTGTGCTTCTTAGTGGAGTGCTACGGGAATGCATTCTAGAGAAATAGAGGGGGTTTATTTGTTTAAATCTAGATCAAATACCAACTGATAACATCATGCCATGTTTTGGCAACTTTCCCACAGCATGGAATCAATTCCCTTTTTTTGCCATGTATGGGGAATTAAGCAAAAGGAAGGTAACCGAAAGGAAGGAGCAAATTTACTTGATTTTTTTTTTCCCTCCTCTTTTTTTTTTTTTTTCCCCCCCTTTGGAGTAAATGAAAATGGTTTTGTGAGTGTTAGAGGAAGAAGCAGGGTTTCCATACTGGGGAAGGGAGGGACAGGGGAAAAGAACTTCTCTGAAAGCTTCACTACACCAGGTTGGATCCTCCAGCATACCTACAACGCCTTTCACAATTAGGGCTATTCTGTCTTCTTGCATCACCCACTGACTACTAGCAGCTTCGGCAAAACAAAACTGCTAGTCAGTCCATTAAGCTACCAACACGCTTCCTCGCTTTGGCCGTGGTATCTCTCAGAAACCAGCCCCCAAATTTGATTTGGATAACCTTTTATTCACTCAGTTAAATGCAAACGAACTCTCTTCCCACATCACAATCCAAGAAACAAATCCATTCTTAACAACATATTCAAAGCCTCGAAGCAGAGCAATACTTGTACCTTTCTATTCTGTCCACACACACTCATTGCATATTTCACATGTAACAATTACAATGAGGATTCTTGCAAACTAATTCTGCCTGATCACTCTTAACTGAAATAGCAATAGAATTAGTGAACTGGGGATGCCCTGGGTTTTTATTGAAGCTGAGACTGGAAAAGCATAGAAAACAAATTGTAATACACAGGCTACTGTTGACACAATGATACATTTTATCTTCTACATACAGAAAGACAGATGAGACAGAATTAAACTCTTCATGCTCATTACTGTAAGAGTAACTTTCTGCTGGAAATGCAGCCTTACACAATGGAGCTTCACAGCACATAGCTTACAACACACCCAACAAAACCACAAAGAACTGTCCTTTTAAAAAGATTTCAGACTCCTAAAGTATTGGATGCTCTAGTTAGCAATTGTAATAAAAGAACTATGTCACTGGCCATTAGAATAGAATTATACTTCAAATAACATTTCCTGATGTATATCTTCATACAATTTTTCCTTTTATGTACCCGTGCTTGCTGCTACATAGAATTCAGTGATTCAGTTATTAACTGAATTACAGAATTATGCCATGTTTAGAAAGACAGTGGGCAAAGTTTTCAGGATCAAAGGCAATATTTACATGCAGCCAGTTCCCTTCACTGAACGGGAACTGAACACTGCCCTCATCTTTTTACTGAATTCTATAGTGCATATGCATGAAAACAGTGTGGCACTACTCTGCTGGGAAAGTAATCAAATCTTGCAATTAGTTCTGTAAACAGAACTGATGTTCCTATCTAGATAGAAGGCCTGTCCCCATCCATCCCTTACAGTTCATACAAAACAAAGTAAAACACACACTGTTTGCTCACTGTTTACAAAATGTATCCAAACTATCTTTCAGCAAGTTATTAAAAAGCATTACCACTGATGATGGAAAAACACCAAACCAACCACAAACCAAAACATGTTACACAAAATAAAAAACAATGTCTCAGAAGACCATTAATTTTTCATGGAAATCAAAGACAATTACAGCTGATTGATGAACTCATCAAATATTAACATGGAAGTTGAAAGGTAATAAAAGGGCAAGAGAATTGTGCATATTCAACACACTGAACACTCATGTAGCAATATCGTATAGCCCTGTTCTCCCAGACCTATGTAATGCTAGAGCGAAGGACAGATGTGTTTGCCTGGAATTAATAAAATGAGCAGTGTCCAGCTCTCTTGTCATTGCTTAATACTGGAAACTGATCTGTCATTAATTTAAGATTTGTAATGCAATGTAATGCTGTTGGGGAAAAAATATCCACGTGTACAAAGCACTTGAAATAAAAAAGCAAATGCATCTTAAGATGTTAGTATAAGGTGAATTTAATTTGAGGGACTCTACAAAACGTATCCTTCAAGGCGACTTCGAGTGAAAGGGAAATACAGCTCACCCTTCTTATTATGTTTTTTGTGTCAGCACTGCAATGACTCAATACCTAAATTCACAAAAAATGTTAAACATGGAGATTTAAATACTCTTGAACAATTCAAAACTGTAACTGTGAATTTGGCAGCTAATCAGCTAAAATTTATTTAAGAGAGCAAATGTATGGAAATACACAGATGATTAAGGCTTTCATTGTCTGTCTCAATGTGACTAATAATATAATTTTAATACATTACTCATTATCCCTAACTATGTGTTTTCAATAACAATTTAGTTTCAGATTGTCAACTTGTCTTCTGTCAAAAATGGCTGTAAAATTGTTGAAGGTGGTACTTATAACTAACACAACCATAAAAATACAGGAGACAAGTCTGAAGAATTCAGTGTAAAAGAAAGATCCATGGCCTAAAGATATCTTCTTGTATTTACAGGACTAGTTAAGAATTGTAGTAAGCTATTGATAAATTAGAATAGTATCTTAAATACGTTTACATTGAGTATTTCATACATATAACCATTTAACAAAATGAGCTACTGGGAAAAATTCCAAATACCCCACATCCTGAATTATTAGAGAAAAGTTTACATTACATTTGCTTTGTAGAAATATTTATCTAAAGAGTTACAATAATTTTCTGTATTTTTCAGGACACTGAAAAACTCTGATGCAGTCAAGTCCTAAAACCACCTAAAGGTGGGGAGGATGTCCCTTTTGTGAGCAAAAGGGAGCTCAAAACCCACCTAAGTCCTCACTTCTTCCAAGATTTGCGAGCGAGTATAAAGCAGAACACGCCAAATTACAGGTGTGGTTTACCACAGGCCAGGAAGGGCCCAAGAGAAGACAGATTCTCGGTAACAGGTAAGAGTTTGGAATCAGGCAAAATGCAGATACTGTGCTCTACGGTAGTTTTCATAGCTTTAAAACCACTAACACCTCTGCTTTTTTAGAACAGACTTGTTTTCATCTTTACACACAGTCACTGTTAAGAATGAATAGATGCCAGTTGGGAACAACAAAATACACCATTTCTCTGGGAATTCATGTTTCAATATTGAGCATAGGCAGCCCAGCATGCTGCCAAACTAAAGGTACATTTAAGAATCCTGAGAATTAAGGTGTTTTCTGCTAGGCTGAGGGTCAGCTTTAGCCTTACTGTTGTGAGAGACAAAGTATTAGGGGAAAAAAACCCAAACAAACACAACAAAAAAAACCCTCTTATTAAGGTCAAAAACTAGAGAACTTCTGAAAATTGTCAAGCTACATATACAAACAACAGAAAAGCACTTGTAAAGTTAAAGAAATACACTCTAAACTGACAGGGGAACTCAGATTCAAACGTAAGCAACTTATCTTGGTTGAAGAAAACTTGAGGTAGAAGATAATTTACTTTAAGCTTTACACAGGCATGGTTTGTAAGGCCCTAGACACTTTAGAGAGCATCAATTATTCACAATTGCTTACCCAAGATTCATGGTACAAAACTGTGAGGAGGTGTATGCCATAATCATAGTTCTGCCTCCTTAGTGGACACCTGAAAATTCATACAGAAAGATAGTCTTTTTGAAATCAAACCACTGTAATATATTTTTGAACAAAACGTTAAACTTCTAATTTGTTATGTAGGGAAACATCTGTTTGATTCACACGTCTGAATTACTCATGAACAAGAAAATAGTTGTGCCTTCATGATATTAAAGAACATGGGAGAAAGGGCATCTGCAAGTCAGTAGGAGAACATACAGAATATAAGAATTTACTGATCTTCAGGAAACATTAAAAGCTTCTTTGCCCTCTGTGCCAAAGTGGAATCCAACATATGTTAGGTCTGAATTCCCTTAAACCCCAATTTATTTCCCCTCTCCCCAGATCAGAAGGGAGGAGGACGACTGGTGAAAACAGCCATGAAATATGGTTCAGAGAAGGAGATCTAGCTAACAATTTAAAAAGAAAAGTTTAAATCAATGTAGCTGTAAAGTCAAAACAGGACCACCGGTAAAATTTGTTGGGCTAAGACAGTCCTGAAAAAAAAAACAAGTGTACTTCCTATAAAACTAGTCATTAAAACCTCTGAGAATGATGACATTAAGCTCCTTCTCATACTGCTCAGCCCTAACCTACTCTTTCTCATACTTCTTCCTGCAGACTCCTTCACTGCCCTTTATGATGCAGAACAAATCCTATCACGTGAGATTACACACTAAAAAACACTCACCTGAATTACTATGATTAGTCAAGCAAGTAAACTTCAAAAAGGTCTTAAGCTTTTGACTTGTACTTCTTTTATAGTAAGATACTCTGAAAGTAATTTAAATACCATCCTGGAAAATCCTGTACTAAAGAAGTGGATACTACTCAGAACTTGGGCCTTAGAATTTACTAAAAATAAAGTGAAATATCTATTGATATGAAACTACCCAAATTTTCCAAGTTGAGTCAAAAAAGATATGCACAATTCTATCCATTTTGTATTTATTTTATGTAGAATGAAACTATATAATGTCAAAGAACAGAAAATTTAAGATTAGAAAGAGAATTCTAATCAAAAACTGTGACATAAAAGACTACCAGTCTTTCCCTACCACTGAAAGAAACAGTGAATTAAAGCATACTGTCAATTTAGGAATACATATGTCTTCTCTCTAATGCTTCAGAATTCAACAGAGAAAACACATTTTTCCAATGCAGCCTTCTGAACATAACTGTAAATAACTGCAGTGATTTTATATCTAGAAAATCAAAACACTGAGAATTGCCTCGTCACCAATGACATTTTGTTAGCCTGAAACTCTTTAATCATTAAAACCAACAGAACCCACAGGCTCTGCTGCAAAACATGACAACTACTTTTATATAAAATTTGACACTTCTGAAAACAGAGCTTCTGTAACTTACAATATTTAACAGATACTGGGTTTGACTTAGGTAATTTGTCCATTAGAATTTAAACAATTAATAACAGGACTACAGGTATGCCTAAGTGATATTTTAGTCTTAAAAATATGATGATTTCCCAAGACAATAACTGATGTTACTGGAAGACACTGAGCCCTTTCTATACTGTGACCACTGCTACAGGCATTTTTTTCCTTCTTGTAACCATACCTGTCTGTTGTAATTGTGAGAATGTCTGTATCCTTGCAGTATCGCTCTCCTACAAGTTTAATGAGTTTCTTCTTTGCATGGTCATCCAAATTCAGGCTAGAAAGCTTAACCTTGAAATACAAGAGGAAACACTTTTAATTACTTGGATACATCAAATCTCTGCACCCTGAAAATATTTTAAGATAGTTAGGCATATATCTTATCAAGAATTAGAAGGATAGTTCTTAAGCTTGCATTTGCACAAATTCTTCTGATTGTATCATATCAGAAGTCTTAACACAAGTATAATCTGAATAGTCAAACAAATTTATTTTCATCCAAATACTAGAGGCTCTGGGGGAGAACATTTCTACTTAAACTTTTTTCAGAGGAGGAAAAAGCTGTCCATTTAGTTTGTAGGTGGATTTCATATTCATGTGTACTTTATATGGCAAAATACATCTTTATTAATTTTTTTTCAAATAAAGATCGGTAAGATAAATACTAAGATATATTAAAAATATTTACTACAAGCATCCAAAAGAGGAGGAAAGACAGATTCAAGAAACAACAAATGAGAATTCTCAAAATCATTACTGTGAGATATAACAACTCTCTGATCTTGCATAAATAGTGTGTATGGCTTGTCTTCTGTTCCTATCCCAGAAAATCCACAAACATAAGATAGATAACTAATTAGTGTTCATAAAATAAACCAAAACCAACAGCACCTTTAAGTTAGTCTGAAGGTAATTTCTTCATGCAGTTACAAGTATAAAAAGTACTGTGGTTCTAGCTGTTTACACAACAGCAAATAAGAAGGCTGTGAACCTCACCATCCTAAAGATAGACTGTGTTGGAAACAGAAGTTTCTATGAAGTGAGAGTTCCTGAGGAATACTGAAAATGTGAAGAGACAGCAGTCATCTCTTACTGGTTTTATCTGGTTTTCCTTTCTATTCTTTCTCCTGTGCTAAAAGACTGTCCAAAAAAAAAAGAAAATAAAAAAAAAAAAATCAAGAATCTTGCATGAGAAAAACTAATGCAAATTGAAGGACTAAGAGAAATCAGAAGCTCAAAAAAACATTAGGATAAAAGCAGCACCTGAAAAAAAAAAACAAAACAGAACAAAACCTACTACTGAAAACAGAAGACTCAAGTACTAAACCTAAATATGACAAGGGATGACATAACAGTGTTTCAATCCTGATTCTCATCCTAAGAAAACCCCTACCATTCATTACTCCATAGAATATAGGAAAAGTTTCCTTTTCTATAGAATTATATACTTATTTCCTACACATGCCTGGAACACTCACAGGGCTTTGATGCCTAGCTCACATATTGTCAAGTCTAATCTATCTGTCCCTGTTAGGTGCATAGATCCTTTAAGGCAATGGTCAAGCTGCAAGAAAAGAGCCCTGTTCTTAGTGCAGCCCAGAATGACCATGAACAATCAGTTCTGAAGGAACTGTACTTCCAAGATCCTTTACACACGCAGCAGCCCCTTGCATGGGTCTGGCATCTTGTATTCAAGGCTACCTGACATACAGTGCCCTTCTATACTGTGCAGTCCTACATCAGTGGTGACTGAAAGAAGGACCTATGAGAAAGTGAGCGTGGCACACCTTAACTGAGAAGAACCAACAATGCAAAAATATTTCATTGTGTAGCACTTTCTGCACTGTCTTAAAAGGATGGCATTATCACAGCTGTATCACACTGCCTTCATACCGTGTAGTCATCTGAAATTTACTGTTAAGAGAGCTGTGATTTTGTTCCACATACCTTGCTTTTCCTATAGAAACTAAAAAGCCATCTGGTCTGTTGCCTATATTATAGAATCAAAAAAAAAAAAAAAAATTTTGTTCTCACCAATCCAAAGTAACTTTAAAGCAACAAATATTTATATGGCTACTTACTTCAAAATGGCATAGCAACTGGACAGCTTATAACTGTTAGCTGTAATGCCTCAGACTAATTTTTGTTGAAATTTAAAAAAAGTTAAGACCTCCACACAGAACAGCAGTTAATTGTTCAGAAAAGTATCACTTCACACCCTATAGTTGCTATGTTGACTAGCAGTGTGTGGACAATTCCACTTGGCAATAGACTATCATAGATTTAGTGACGAGAAATACTGGCATTAGTCTAGAAGAGATGAAAAATCATCATTTCCAGTATGATACCTGGTAGAAAAAGAAAAAGGCATTGTTTTTTAATTAAGATTAAAAAAAGTTTAACTTTCAAACAATAATTTTAAAAGAAAATCCTGTCATGAAGATCCACCAGAGTGTTTACCATAGTCTGTAACACAGCACACAGGAAATGCTCCCACCTATACAAACTCGACCACTGTCTGACCTGGTGCCATTTGCTTTCACCTTTAAATCCTTCTTCTCCTCCCTAGACAGGTTTTGTTAGAGGATTAATCAGAAAAATAATTTATAGATTAAATCTAGGATCAGTACAGCAGTAACTGAAAAAAACTTATGGGAAGTTGTTCCATTTTTATCTCCAACTCAGATCCCTCCTTTTTTTAATACATATGCATAATACACATTCACATAATGCCTTACAAGGACCAAGGCCAGTTAACATTAATGGGCAGATTCAGATAGAATAATCCAGATGTGGTTATTTGTGTGACTTTATCCTTTCCACTGCAGCATAGCCTACCCTTAGTTCAACAGCTTTTGTCTCAACAGCCACATTTAACAGAAGACATATCTAGTAATATTTTATATGATTTAGAAAGCAAGAAATTCATATTCAACATCTGCTGGTTTTAGTGGGAGGAGATTGTAGGCTGTTTGAGCAGCTGAGCTCTTCTCCCTACTTGTGACACCATGCCCAGCACTGACCTGCAAATGTCAGCATTACCCCATCTGACCTAACTGAATACAGAAGCAAGGGGGGGGCGCAATGTGTGCTTCCTCTACACACATTCACAACCCAGCATGAAGTCAGGGGCTTCTATTCTCACAGATACATTCCCTTTTATTTCTAATGCACACAAAGTGATGAAAACTTGCTCGAGACAGAAGGCTAAACTCCAGTATGCAGTGACTATAAGGGAATAGTGATGTTACTACTAACAGTGGTGAGAAATGCATATTTAAGTCAATGACAGACCAAAATAAATATCAGCCCAAAAGGTTTTACAGCATAAAATGGAGACTCCTACAGACAAAATGAACTAGTACTGCTCAAAGTTGCCACGATTAGGTGCTGTATCAGCATTACAGGCAAGTGGTATCATGTGGTATTTTAACTTCTGTACCGACAGAGTAAGAACACAACTATCACTGATCCCACTGCCACTGCTGCTCTTTAAGATAGGCTTAAATCTCAAAAGGCACATTTCAAAAGACACAGCACAATCTTAACTTTATTACCATAAGGGTAGGCAAGGAATGGAACAGGTCATCCTGAGCAGCTATGCAATCTCCAGCCCTGACAGTTTTCAAGACCCACTGGATAAAGTCCCAAGGAACCTCATGCGACCTACCTACCTTCTTTCTTTGAGCAGAACATCAGACTGGAAGACTCCCTAGCTCCCTTTCAACCCCAAGTATCCCATCATCAGAATACTGCTGCTCCTACAGTGATGCCTGGAGGCCTGCCAACTCAACACTCACTACTAGTGCCACATTCACATGACCTATCTTTCAATACTACTGCACTCGTAGGGTGTATAAATTAGCCAGGAGAGAGTCTAACACTGAGTACAAAGACACTTACAGCCTTTTTCTACAAGTAGATTCTGCAGAAGGTACACTGTTTGGTTTATATCAGAGCTTAGTCTTCAGTTATAAATACATATCCATAGCCTTACAGCCTCAGTTCTAACACACTGCAATATGGTTTTTATTCACGTAGTTAACCATTTCCCTTATTTCCTTACAATGTATCATACTTACACATTTTGAAAATAAACCCAAGCATTTGGTTTTTCAAAACAAAGGTTGTCTACCAGACGTACTTACTCTTAAAGTTACCATTCTTGCTTTGGGATTACGAATAGATGTCCCTGCAGAAACATAATCTACTGTTTCAATTTCAATAGGAAAATGCTGTTCACATTTTTCATCACTATCCAGAGCACTTGGCCATTCAGTGCAGAAATCTGTATAATAAAGAGAAAGCACTCCAAGTAACATCTATTAGGTTGTTTGTTTGTTTGTTTTTTTAATTTTATTGCAATACATTTTTTTAAAGTACTACTTATAGAAACCATGCTCATTAAGATAACAGCAGGGTGTCTGCTAGACTAGCTCCAGTACTTCAAGGTCTGTCTTTGTACCAAGTTCCCCAAAACAGGATACAGTACTCTAGATGCAGACTCACAATTATCAAACAGAATCATAGAATGGTTTGGTTAGAAGGGACCTTCAAAGATCATCTAGCCCAACCACCCTGCCATTGACAGGGACATCTTCCCCTAGAAGATTGCTCAAAGCCCTGTCTAACTTGACCTTAAATATACCCAATGATGGGGCATTCACAGCTTTTCAGGGCAAGCTCATCCAGTGCCTCACTACCCTTATAATGAAAAATGTCTTCTTTATGTCCAATCTAAATATCCACCATCTTCCAGTTTAAAACTTTTGCCCCTTGTCCAGTCACTACAGGCCTTGGTAAAAAGTCTCTCCCCATCTTTCTTGTAAGTTCCCTTTATATATTGAAAGATGTCAATAAGGTCTCCCTGGAGCTGCCTTTTCTCCAGGCTGAACAACCCTAACTGTCTCAGCTTTTCTTCACAAAGAGTTGTTCAGACTCCTGGTCATTTCTGTGGGCTTCCTCTAACAGGTCCAAGTCTTTCTTGTACTGGGAACCCCAGAACTGGGTGCAATACTCAGAGGGAAAATAATTTCCTGAATACAACAAAATATGCAGTTGGCCTTCCTTGTCTTAAGAGCTTATGTTTAACTTTCAAATGCCTACAAGGCTCCACATGGCCTTTGCTGCAAAGTTTCTTTCTAGCTGCTTGCCCTCTACCACATGCTTGTATTACTGTATGAGTTATTCCATCCCAGCTGCAGGACTCTGAAGTTGACTTTGTTTAACTTCATAAGGGTCCTTGCAGTGTTTTTTTTCCCCGCTTTGTTGACATCCCTCTGAATGGCAGCTCTGCTCTCCAGTGTATCACTTGTTCCCCCCAAATTCTTTATTATCTGAAGACTGAGGTTGTTCTTTCTATGGCTATCCAGGTTGCTATAAAACATGTTTTTGTCAGCTTGGAAATGGCATCCAAGAAGGGTTTCTTCATAATCTTCCAGAGAATGTGGTGAGGCTGACTAACCTGCAGATCCCTGCAGCTTCCTTCTTGAAGATGTTCAGGCAAAAATCTCCTGTTCCTCCTGGGTAGTCTTTACCCTCTTCCACCATCTGTGTATTTCTTTCTTGCATCTCAGGTCACTCCAGCGTTCCCTGCATCTACCATACTTGTTAAACTTTCTGCATGCTGGAATGGACCATTCTTGCTCTTTTAAGGAGGCTGAATTTAGACATCCGTCAACTCTATGGGCCACGTAGCTCCCCTGGACAGTCCCGCATAAGAACTGCCAAGCAGATCACTGAATAAATCAAAATCACTCTCCTTAAGTCCAGACTGCAGTTCCAGTGTCTTGCTTGCATGTCTCAGGATTTTCAACACCACAGTTTCATGAACACTGCTATCAAGGATCCCCCTAAAATTCACACACTTGACATGTTCTTCCTTGTTTCTGAACAACAAATCCAACAGAGCAGGTCTCCTAGTCAACTCATCAATCATCTGCCCTACTACCCTTCCTCACTTCTCTGAAGAACTCCATGCTCTTCTTTTCAAAAAGAAAGCTGCTAGCAACCTTGGTATGTCCAACCAGTTCTTCCATACTTGGGAGCAGCACACACAACACAGCACATTGCCATGACAGTTTACCCAACATCTGTATATAAAAATTACCTGCAGCACACTCCAGAACTCTCCTAGATTGCTTCTATCCTGTACTGTTACCCTTCCAGCAGATGTTGAGTTGGCTGCAGTTCCCTACGAAAACCAAAGCTTGCAGTTGTAAGGCTTTTTTCAGCTCTATATACACTTCCTCTTCTCAACCAGGCAGCCTATGGCAGATGCCCACCAAGACATCTTTTTTGGCTTCTCTGATCCCAACTCTCAAATTCTTAATGAGTTTGCTATGCACCTCATCACCCAGCTCTGCATCTGAGCTGTGCTTTTAGGTACAGGTCAGCTCCTCCTCCACATCATCCCTGTCTGTACCTCAACCATACAAGCTCTTGCTCCACATTTCTGTGACTCTTCAGACTTCTAATTCCTCCTCTTTCCTATGCTGCATGCATTTGTATACAGACACAAGGCTGGGGAAGGGACTGGAGGGAAAGTCTTATGAGGAGAGGCTGAAGGAGCTGGGGTTGTTCAGCCTGGAGGAGACGCAGGGGGGACCTCATCACTCTCTACAACTGCCTGAAGGGAAGTTCTAGTCAGGTGGGGGCTGGGATCTTCTCCCAGGCAACCAGTGACAGGATGAGAGGGCATGGCCTGAAGCTGCACCAGGGGAGGTTTAGGTTTGGTATCAGGAAGCATTTCTTCACAGAGAGGGTGATCAGGCATTGGAATGCACTACCCAGGAAGGTGGTGGAGTCACTGTCCCTGGAAGTGTTTAAGGAAAGGCTGGATGTGGCGCTTAGTGACACGGTCTAGCTGATGTGGTGGTGTTTGGACATAGCCTGGACTTGATGACCTCAGAGGTCTTTTCCAGCCTCAACAATTCTGTGATTCTGTGAACTCAAAACAGGCCTCTTATACAGGCTGAGAGGAGACCATATCACTCTCTACAACTACCTGAAAGGAGGTTGTAATGAAGTGGGCATCAATCCCTCCCAAATAACAAGGGACGGGACAAGAGGGAGTGGCTCAAGTTACTCCAGGGAAGGCTTGGATTGGATATCAGGAGAAATTTCTTCACTGAAAGGGCTGCCAAGACCTGGAACATACTGCCCAGTGAAGTGGTTGAGTCACCATCCCTAGAGGTGTTTAAAAGATGTGTAGACATGGGACTTAGCGACATGGTTAGTGGTAGACTTGGTAGTGTTAGGTTAGTATTTGGACTCAGTGAACTTAAGGGTAACTGGGGTTTGGCTAGGATAGGGTTAATTTATTTACAGGCAGCTGCTGTCCAAAGCAGCTGGAAGGGGCCACAGCTGGGATAAACAACAGAACCAGCCAGTGGCCTATCTGATACCATACTGAAGCAGTGGACAAGCAGCTGCCTGGTGTTCAGTTGTCAGCAGAGGTTAAACCACAACAATCTAAATGATCTGTAATTCTATCTCCTCCCTGTCCTCCTGTGCCTCTGCTTCTCTTTGGGTTAACCTCCTCGTAAGGTTCTCCTTACTGGCTTGCTGGCTGGCAAAGAAGCTCTTGATCTTCATTAAGTCCTGCATCTCCCCAGCAGACTTTGCTCTCACAGAGGGTTTAATTTTTTTTTTTTTTTATTAAATGCATGCTGGAATGGCTACTGACTGAACCCTGATTTAATCACAGATAATATTCTGAGAGCTGAGTCACATTCATCAATCATCTTCCCTAAGACACTCAGCTATAAATTCTCCAAGACAAGCAGGGCTTGGAAAAGCAAAAGTAAAGTCTTACTGGTATACTGAAAACCTCCCAAGACACATCTGCTTACCACCTGTATGACTCAACACTCAATACAACACTAGCCAAAGCCTAACAAATAACCAGCTTTAGGTTGAACCATGTCTCACCTTCTACTTCATCCACACTCCTGCATTTTGCATCGTCTTAAAGCTCCAAGACACAGTTTTTTAAACAGAAAAAAAAAAAAAAAAAAGAAAAAATCTGACAAAAGAAACAAACAAACCAAGCCCCTCACCTTTAAGAGCTGCACAGTGCTTCTTAATTGCAGGAGGAGTAAGATGCAAAAAATTGGGAATCTGAAACAGATATATTAAGGTCACCAAAATAATAGCTTTTTGTCTGTTCACAAATAAAGAGGCATTACTGAAATCTGATTACCCTTTTACCATTTGTTATGGTAATATAATATGCTTCACAAAATAGCCAGGTGAGAAGACTCTTCTACAGTTCGATTTAGCAAAAGATTTAAGTTAGCCCCATTACAAAAGTCACACACATAAGAATCCTAAAAAGGTCTCCTGATTTGGTTCATCTGTTACTTACATTTTTATTTTTTACCATTTAACATACAAATTAAATAGGGTATTATCCTAACTACAGAGCATAGGACCCAATACAAATATTCCAATCAAAGCAGTGGAATCTTAATTAATCATTTTAAAAGTTACTGTACACCAATGGCATGTATCTCACCTTCATAAGTTCTAAGTTGCCTTCCTTTGGTGGAGGTACTCCTCTCTTCACTGGGTAACCCATTCGAACTGGGAGAGGCACAGAAGCAGGTTTAAACACAGCTGCTGTTGGATAAACACTGCTCCAGTCCTGATCAACAGCCATCTTCTCAGTTCTGGGAGGTACATGCTAATAAAAGTTATAAAAATTTGATGGGAGATAAAAATGTTTTGTGAGGTAAACCAGGAGAAACACACCCCCCCAGTTATATCAGGAATAAATCCCCACAGTTAGAAATTTAAAGACAGCTTTACATCAAGTCAGTGCTCACTTGTAAAAGAATTTTTAAAAAACAGACTCTCAAGGCTTGAGTAGCAGGTCTTTCCCAATCTTAGCTGCATTTTATTTCAGAAATGCTTAGAAAGAAGAACTTACCATCTTCTTACATAGTGATAAATCAGCACGGGGAGGAAGGGGAATCACATAAGTATTTAATTGCAAACTTTACTCCCTGAAGTCCCTAAGCATTCGGTGGGGGTCAAGAAAATTAGTTTTATAATTACGAAAACCTGATTAAGTTATGATTTAGAGAAACAGGTATTAATCACTCTGAAATTCCTTGCTACAGAAATGTCAGTATAGGAACAATGTATTACTATATGGCAGAAATAGCCTATATCCTCCCATAATTGACCAAGGTTTCAGTCAAATACTCTCCAAACAAACAAACACACACGCCATCAAGTCACTGTGTCTCTCTCTAAAACCTTAATTTTTAATTTCGAAGGGTGAAATACCAATGGATATATGCAGTCAGCTGGTCTTAACTGCTTTGGTGCATCATTTAATCTGCTCTTAAGAACTTAAACACAAAGGTAAAGCATATATTATATGTCTTCAAAAATCAAAACACAGAATATTCTACTTTTGAGATTTGAGGGGTACAAATAAGAAAATTCTAAGTCATTAAGTTTTCAGATATCAGTTTTAATTCCACCTTGCAAGAACAATTTCACTTATGCACAGAAACAGATCTTTTAATTATACTCAAAAGCAACCTTTATGAGTCCTGTAAACTCAAACTGAAAATATTTTAATATCTGGTTTTATTTTATATGCAACAAGTTACTTTTAAGACCTGCAGTACATGGTGTCAATACAAGCTATCTGGTAGCTTGTAAACATTTTTGCCTTTAGGAGAACAGACTGAAAACAGCTGGAAGATTAAAGAAGCCAGGTGCTGGTTCTAGAATAGTCACAGTGGACTGTTTCACCAAGTTTTGACTGCAGAACAGGTTCCTATAAAATGTCTCATGACATGCAGCTTAGAAAACTTTGAAACACCTCTGAGTTATCTGGGAATAGATTCAGTACTTACCGGTCTTACAAACTGTGGTGTCCTGCCTCTTCTCCGTGTTAAGGCTGAAAGAGCAACATTTTCACTACAAACACACTGTTTTGTGGAAAACAAACAAGCAGCATAATCCTGTATGCTTTTTTCTTTTATAAAGACAATATATACTAATACTTTCCAGTCTTTACACTGGAGAAGAGGAAGATCAGATACTCATACTGCAGACTGCTCATTTATTTTTTGAAACTTAAGATTAAAAAAAGGCTTGGAAGCCCTTTTGCCAGGGATCTCCTCTGATAGAGGACCACACTTTGTGTCAAAAGGGGTCCAGCAATTCAGCAATTTTTTAGAAATTAATTGGAAATTGCACACAGCTTATGACCCACAAGCAAGTGGAAAAAAAAAAAATGAATCATATGATAAAGACTCAACTAAATAAAATTTGCCAGGAACGTATCTAAGGTGGGATCAAGCCCTCCCCATCCACCTTGTTAAGGCTCTGAGTCAAATCAAGGACTAAGGAAAAACTGAGCCCTTTTGAAATTTTGTATGGGAGACCATTTCAAAACTAGACACCAAGGGCAAGATCTCACCCAAGTGGAAGAGTTTAGGGTACAACAACATCTGATTGCACTGGGGAAACAGTTACACGAAGTTAATAGATTAGTAACATCGACCAGAACATGTGGTTTGGATTCCCTGGTACACTTGTTTAAACCTGGGGATTTGGTTTATGTTAAAAATATTTCAGGTGATCCTCTCACGCCTTTCAAGTTCTACTTACTACCCACACTGCAGTCAAGCTTGAAAAGCACTCTGCCTGGATCCACTATTCAAGAGTCAAGGAGGCACCCGGTGGATCATGGAAATCTCAACCTGTCCGAGACTGATGGGAAGCTAATCTTAATGTTGCTACATTTCAGCCTCGGGCTGATAGGAGCATTCACCCCTAGCTGGTCCCTTGAGAAGGAAACATGAATCAGTTCATGGTTTTAATTGGACTTGGGAAACGACACTTGGACATTTGTCTATTTTTCTGAAAACTGTTCAATTTGAATCTAAAACTGCTCACCATTAGTGGGACATCCTTTCAGGACACCCACCCTCTGCAGAAAGAGCCTTGAATGTTTTAGTTCACCCCCTTTTGATATTTGTTGTTATACTAATATAATAATTGCCTTTTGTGGGGTAAGTTGAAGAAACTGACTGTCAGAATATGGGGTTTGTCTAAGGGAATGAAATATGACAACAGAGAACCTTTGTAAAGGAGTTTACAAAGTTTAAAGAAAAGGGGGGAATGAAAGGCTTGATATCCCTGGTCGCTCCCTAGTTGATGCACAGAAATTTTAAATCTTATTAGCCATGCTTGTATTGGTTTTTTAACCTGACTTGCAGAGTTTAGTTACTTGTTGGGTAGAGTTGATAATAAAGTGTTTTGAAGCCTGCGACTTCTCGCCTGGCAAAGATGAGACAGGCCTTGAAATGGTTCGTTAAGCCAGAGCACCCTGATAGCAGGGACTCAAGGAATCAAGAAAAGCACAAAGGAAGACACCAGTGTCAAGATATGCACCCGTAATAACTTAAACTGATCTCCTTGGAGCCTTCCAGGGCTGCAGGATGGCTGAGCTCACCCCATGACCACATGTGGGCAAAGGAAGACCAGAGTTCAACCAGACATCACTTAAAGATCCTTTCAGCGACCTAGTCTGCTCTCGAAGCTGCAGATCACAAATGCCCACCCTCCTTTGAAGCAATGTTGGTACAACCATGACCAACAGTTTCCATTTGTACTCAGAACCCCCTGAGCAGCTCAGCTTGAGGCCTGGGAGCAGCCTCAAATATTTAACACGCATACACATCCCTTAACAAGCAACGACATTCTCATCTGGAATACCTAAAACCAAGTAAAACACTGCAGGTGCACTGTACCACTATAATACTTGAGTTAAAAATCTGTCTAGCAAAGATCTGTTTAGTCGCTTCTTTCTTCAGGCTATTCAAAACAGTTAAGCTGCCAAAATCTGCAACTTTTACCATTAACATTTTCTTCTTTTTTCTTTTTTTTTTTTCCTTTTTTTAAGCAAAAGCTCTTACTCAAATACGTGCAAACAAAACATCCTTCCCAGAGCCGCATGCAGTCGGGCAGTAAGGAGGTCCAGGGGTCTGAGCTCGCCGCCCGCTCTCAGGGACCCGCCAGCCCGAGCCCCCCGCCCCGGGACGGCTGCAGCCCCGCCGCCGCCACCACCACCGCAGAGCGGGCCGGGCCGGTCTCACCATCTCTCTGCTGGCCTCCTCTGCTGTTCACCCCAGGCACGGAGGAGGAATAAGCCCCGGCTCCGACGACAGGCGCGACCACGACCTTCCCGCAGCACCGGGAGAGCACGGCCCAGTACCCAGCACCGGCCCGCGCCGCACCACTGACAGACGCCATCTTCGCGACCTGCCGCGCGGAGGCCACCACCTCAAACAAGCTCCCAGCGTGACGGAAGCTGGCGTAGGCCAAGCCAGTCAGAAAAGCGAATCGTAGCTGTTCCC
>JANHFX010010857.1:0-17501 GCA_027560015.1 Chloroceryle amazona | reverse complement strand
GCGGCGACCGCTCCCGCTCCTCCTTCCGCTTCAGGCCCTTGGGCGCCGGCTCCCCCGGCTCCTCGAAGAGCGGCCGTGGGCCTTTCTCCTCCGGCCGGCTCAGGGCGGCGGCGGGCCGCGAAAAGGAGAAGTGCCCCCCCGCCGCCGCCTCCGGGCCCGCCTCGGGTGCGAAGCCGAAGGGCGGTGAGAAGGTGAAAGCGGCGGGAGCGGCCGGGCCTGCTCTCGGCTCCCCGCGGGCAGCGAGCGAGCGGGTGGGGAGAGGCCGGGCCCGGCCCGGCCGTGCTGCTCCGCCGCGAGCGGGGGGCCTGGGTCAGCCGGTGCAGCCCCTCGGCTTCTCCCTTGTTGTGAAGCCGCCGGGGGAACACCCGGGTTTACGCCGAGGTTTCCCGTAGCCGTGTCGCTTCCCGCCCACGCGTGAAGGCGTGGGTCGTGGGTCGGAGAAAGGTGGGAGAAGCGCGGGGGTGTTCGTGGGCGGGTTGGTGTGGGAAGAGGGTGGCGGGGAACCGGCAATTTTCCGTGACGACAGCTCCGCGGGGCTCGGCCCGGACACCGCCGACACTGCCGCGGTTCCTCTTCCCTTTCCCACAGGCAGAACTCCTGAAGAAGGGGCAGGAAGCGCTTGGGTAGAGTTTGGGATCCTTTCTACTTCGTTGGTTTTATTTTAAGTCATTTGAACTGGAAAAGATGAGGCTGGGGAAGACACATCCCCTGCTTGCTTTTTTTCTCTTAAATCCTTAAAAAAACCCGGGATGCATACATGTGCTCTTAGCAATATCATTTAATTCTCTTACCGCAGTATACCTTGTTACTGTGTGTGTTCAACTACTTGGTTTACTGCATCTGAAATATTTCCTTTAGCAGAATCCTTTAGGTTAAGATATTTATAACGCATTTCATCATAGCACATCCTACAGCTTCTTAGACAATCAACTTTGTCCTCATGGGCAGGGAAACTAGCGTTAAATCCAGCAGTTGTGCCTGCCTAGAGAGTGAATAACCAGCTGTTCTATCCGTCGGAGTTTAAAGCTGGAGATGTGGTTGTGCAGAAAATGCTCTGTGCAAGTGGAACTTGAGGAACATCTGTTTTGAGCGTGTGAAACACGAGCTGGGCTGCTCAGGTTTCTAATAATTAGAGTTGCATTTACTAGTTTGCAGTAGGGACATAGCAGGCGTCTGATCTGTATCAGTTTTCCCTGGAAAAGGAAAGGAGAAGTGCTGGTTCTAGAACTGTTAAAAAACCCCAACCAAACAACACGTAAAATCACAAAAGGTTCTTTTGTACACACAGAGGTCTGAGGTGATGCTTAACTTGTGGCAACTTAGCTTACATTGACATTAAAAAAAGCAAAAAAAGGATGAATGTTTTCAAATTAAATTGATGAGGTAGAGAAAGGACGTTTTATGCAGCTGATCACCAAAATAATGTCTTTTCTCTAATCAGATTTTTAAAGTTTTCTGTGAAAATGAAAAGGCATTACAAAAATAAGTGATTGAATAAGTTTATGTGCCTGACACTAGGGAATACACAGATTCTGCTGTCAAAATACAGACCTTTAAGGTTGTTTCATGGTGAACTGTTCAACATGTAGCGTGGTTTCATTTTAAACCTGTTATTTCTTCTTATTTTAGTTTGGTGACACTTGGCCTGGTCAGGACTCTCTACATTACATTGTCCTGTTTTTCTCCTCCCTATCTTTAATTCATATCCTGATATCTTTGTTTTACCACAGGAGATACCAACAAATGGAACACAAATTAACTTAAGCCAACACGAGGCTGGTGACACCTGAAAGGGGGTAAGCAAAATCCACCTGTAAAGATGTGTTCAAAACTAACTTAATAGTGATAAGGATGGTGGTTGAGCCTACTTAGGTGTGATATGAAACATACTCATCTGGGGGACAGAAATGAACTAACACTTGTAAATAACTTGGAAAAAACCCAGGAGAATGTGTTTCAGCGTGGTCTTGAACTCAGAACTGAAGTTTTTACAGGTCACCTAATGCTTTGTTTAGTAGCTGTCGACAAGTAAAAAGATATTCCTATTGAAAACGTAGCATTATAGATGATTTCTTCTTATAATCTGCAGGAACAGTAATGTGACTGACTCATTGCCCTCTTTTCAACTGAATCCTAAGTTCTCTCTTCACATCTTCATTACAAACTGAGAGGCTGGTTTGTCGTTCACAGTCCTTTGAAAAGTTTTTTGCTGTGAGTGTAATCGTTCTAATAAAACTTACAGCAGTAAAGTGTTAGAAGCTTTATTTTAAAACATAGGTATTTTTTGCAAGTTTCTTTCTTACAACTCATGGGGGTTGGGAAGAATAATGGCCCCAAATTTCCTTCTTGCTTCCAGGGGTAGTGCAGAAGCTGTGCTCTGCGTTTTCTCTCTGACCTGTTGGGAGTACCTTTTGGAGGATGTTTGCTACTTAGCAGGGAACTGAAATTCAGGTACGAGCCATTAAAAAAAGCAAAAAAGGCAAGCTGATTTTGATTATTATGTCATTTTATCCAAGCTGATATTGTCCTTATTGTTGCTGAAAACAGTTTCCCCAGTAATATGTGGTTTGTGATCCTTTATGAGCTATAAATTCTGAAAATAATATTCTTCTGATTGTTAAATCATGCATGGAGTCATGCTGCATCATAAAAGTAATCTTTTACTTAAAAAAACACCTCAAACCTCACTTCTTTTTATGAATGGATTCAAATTCAATGACACTTGCATTTTGAACATATTTTCCTTCTAGGCACAAGAGGTTGTCAACATAAAGAGTGAATATGGGTGAAAAGAAGCCAGAACCTTTGGACTTTGTAAAAGATTTTCAGGAATATCTTACACAGCAGACTCACCATGTAAATATGATTTCTGGATCAGTTAGTGGAGACAAGGAAGCAGAGACTCTTCAGGGAGGTAAGTTAATTTCGGGGCTATCAAATGTTATTATTTTTGAGAATGATTGCACTGTTTACATTAGAGAGAATTACACAGACCACTACAGTTGTATGGAAGCATTTCTGATAGTTGTTTCCAACTCACCAAAGATGTCTACGTACCTTTGTTTTAATCAAGGTGTGTTTTCATAGTTCTGTATGTTTAAAGATGAAGGGCACAGAGAAGCAAAAGGTATTTGGCATAATCTCACAGCACTGACTCTTGATTGACATCTCTTGCATTATTCACAGCTGGGACAGAAGGAGATCAGAATGGTCTGGATCATCCTTCTGTTGAAGTTTCCCTGGATGAAAACTCAGGAATGTTAGTGGATGGGTTTGAAAGGACATTTGATGGAAAGTTAAAGTGTCGGTACTGCAACTACGCCAGCAAAGGAACAGCACGGCTCATAGAACATATCAGAATTCACACAGGTATGAAATACTCTGCAGTGCTTTGCTGTGAGGTTTTGTGCTATTAACTCAGTGTTACGATTTCCCTATGAGGAGTTAGCATCTTCAGGCAGTGTGGTAGTTCTTAGAGTTATTCACCAATTAGAATTAATTTGGGGTTTTTTAATCGACTGGTTTTATTAAAGGTGTGTCATGTACCTATTAAATTATGCAAATTCCCACTTACATTTATTAGTGCAGACTAATGAATTTGAAGTAGCCATATATGGGAATAAAGTTTAGCATGAAAATAGTGTACATTGAAATGCCCTGAATGTAACTTGTAACTTTTCCTTGCTAATCAGCAAAGTGAATCTTGTACGTGCTGCTACAGGCTGATTTATAGGAGTTTTACCTCCTGTGTTGTTTAGCTATGAAAATATACAACATTCTAGGTGTGGAAGTACAAAACACAGTAAAAAGAATAAAGTTTTCTTATTGGTAGAATATTCAAACGTGAGGGCATATTATGAAATAAGTGATTAATAACAGTAATGAAAAGAAAAAAAACCACAGTGGCTTCTGTAAGAGCATTTGCCACTGTTGGGTTTATAAAGCTGAGAAGCAAAACTCCCAGTAAAGATCAGAATACCCTAAACTCTTCATGAAGTCAGCTTCAACTTCTTGGCAAATGAGAGAAAACAAACAAAAACTCCTTCTGAAGCCTGACTGGTGTCTGCTGAGTCTATTACACTGACACAGATGACTTCATGGCTGTTAACTGGAGTATAAAAAAAAGAAGTTTGTATTGTGCAAAGAATGGAAGCTTTTACAGGTTTCCAGTCTGGCATGGACTGTCCCAAAACTTTTAAGTGGATCATTTCAGTGGTTTTGGGTAGGTGACGTTCTGGGACTCCCTTTGAAGGTCACACATCATTGTAGCCTGGGTGTCATTGTCACTCTCTTTAATAACTGTTGCTGTTAGATTCTCAGCTTGCTCTGAACCATCGCTTCTACACAGTCATTCCCAGGGTGTGATTTGAGGCAGTCGGTGTTTCCTGCACTGGCCCTGGCTTGTTTTGACAAGGTATAACACGAGAGCAAATGGCAACCAACTAGAAATCAGAGGCCTGAGGTTCAGACTCTGAAGATCTTGTAAATTCTTCTCCTGTGCTACCGTGAGCTGCCTCTGTGTGTAGCTGTTGCTGTTTTCAGATTCCCAGTGGAAATTTTGTGTAGTTCCAATAGTGGACAAACTACTATGGTTTGGGTACCTGCATTTGACACAGCATGATTGGTGTCGTGGCTCGCTGCAGATCTGCAAAGCAGCAGTGTGGGTTGGAGAACTTTTATTTTGTGTCTAGTTTTTAATAAAGCAGTTACAGCTTCACCCACCATTTGCCTTGTGGTATGTGGATGGTGAGAGATATTTTTCATTTAACAGCTCTACTCTGTGCTGTGCTGTTCCTGAGCTTGTGAAATGAGGGTCATGTAGCGGGAGAAACTGTATGGCAGACTTAGGTACTTTAATATGGTACTTAAAGATGCATAAGCAAAACCAGCTTTGAATTTTCTCATCTTTTCAGTAGCATGTAGCTACTGCCATCTAAAACTTGCATCCCCGAGTCGCAGTTAGAACTGGCCAGTTGTCAATGTGAGCAGATGGCCAGGAGACATAAATCACTGCTAGAAGATGCTGGTGTTGTGTGTTTACTGATTCTTGAGATGTTTTTGATGCCTTTGGCATGCGTGGGGTTTCTCAGACAGGGTGACTGAAATAACTTGTTGTTACTTAATATCAGATGTCATAAATTTTAGCCATACTAGAGAGCAAAAAATCAAATCTTTCCTTCTTTATGTATCAAAATGTGGGGTTTGCTATAGTGTCAGCTTTCCTTCTCTTGCTCTAGGAAGTGTCCTGCCTTTTTTATACTCTCAGATCTTAGGTTAACAGTTCTTTTGTGTTTGCAGAATGTTTTCTTATCCTGCTGAGACTTCAAGGAGTAGAGGTCACTAAGTGGCCAGAGGAAGCAGAACAATTCCTGCTGCAGATTATGACCGTTCAGGCACAGTTACAGCATAATACACACAAAAGCAAGAAAGATTCCAACCAAGAATTGAGATGCTGAGAAACGTCCTCAAATATCTCTGCCCCAATGGCAGTTATTCAGAAACAAACACTCAATGAGCTATATTAATCCTGATTTTAGGGCAAAGCATAATATTGTTTGGGTTTTTTTTGCCTTGACTAACATTTTGAGTTGTTCCTCATGGCTGCAGTAAGTGATACTGTTAACATTGTACCAAAAGAATGGAGCTTGACGTGTGAGAGGATGGTTGGCTTGGTGCTGCTGTAGGTATTCCTGTTATCAGAGGGTAGATGCGTGACTCCTTTGGTCAAAGGAACTTTAAAAAGTAGTCAGTTGAAGGCACACATCACTCTACTGCAAAATCATGCAGTCTGAATTATTTCTGTTCCAGAAATCTAGCTGTTACTGAGAGAGGGGTGTGGGGGGTCAGCCTGGTGTCTGTCGTAGAGCGTCAGCCAGTTGGACACACCTCTGCACAGTGAACACGTTACAACAGCTTGCTGGTTCAGACATGTCTGATGATAATGAAATACCAGTAACTTTCCAATGGTTTCCCTATACCAATCTGTTCAGTTTATAACATAGACAAGAATCTCAGGCTGCCAGAGGCCTTTTTGTTTCTCTGTATAATTCCCCTTTGTCTTTTTACAGTACATTTCATATTCTTAATTTTAATCCATCACTGCATGGTGTCCTGATGGCAACACCATTTTGCCATTACCTTAACGGCTCTTCAGAAAGCCCCACTTTATTTCTCTGTACAGAGACGTGGGACTCCAGAACAAGGAAGGGTGTTTTTTTGTTTGGTTGGTTTTCTCAGTTTGTTTTTTTCATTTATGGGCAAGGAGATCCAAGATCTGAGGGTAGTTTTGCTCAGAAACATAGTGTGGAAGCATGGCAAAGGGCCAAGAGATGGATTGCATGGGCTGTGAAGGCTGAGTGACCGAATCAGCATTAGAGTAGGGAAACAACAGCTGACTGGTAGCCTCAGAGCAATGTAAGTCAACAGATAATGCATCCTGGATAACATGCAAGCGCAGCGAGGAACCTGCCAAAGTAATTACGGCCCAGGCATGATCACGCAGCCATTATTGAGTGCAACTCACTGCAGAATTAACTCCATACTGAGTCTGTCAGTGGTATAATTAGTAGTTCACCAGCTGTGGTGTATTTGGGATGCGAATCGTCATCTCTGTGTAACCAGTTTGGAATGAAATAAGGCCGTTCAGATTGACAAATTATTTGCGAATGTTTGTACCAAATCTCCAGGTCTTCATCTCTCTCTTTATCTCTCTGCTTGTGGAGAAGTCATGGTTTCAGTTGGTATGGATAAGCTGCTTAGAGGTAGCACAAAAATTGCTTTCTTTCCTCTTGAAGAGCCAGTGATGAAGAAAGAAAACACCCTAATCTTTCAGTAGCCTGGGTTGTGATTCCAATCTGTGGGATGCTCAGCATGGGAAGGGCTTTGGCTTTCTGTATCAGTCTCATGCCACCTTCCAGGGCCTGTAAGGTGTTTGTGGGGCAATAGTGGTCCTTGCTGCATCCAGTCTCTGGCTTTTACAGTTGTTCTAGATGGATCTGGAAAACCACAACGCAGATGTGTGAGCCTGTATTTAACATAGTGGAAAATGCTTCCAAAAAAACCCATAAAGGCTGAAGAAAGGGAGCCTACTCACTTTTTCGAGTTTGTTGCGCTGTGTGGCAAGAGAATCAGTCACACAACAGTGATTTAGAAATTGCCCCGCTGTTCTAGATAGGAAGATAAGATGATGTGTCATTTCAGCACCTGAATGTGCATCACATCCTTCAGGCATTTCTAACATTGCAGACCTGGATCTAAAACTCCTAACAGATCGGCCTGGAATTATATTTGAAAGTGTTCTAAGTGCTTTTGAAAGAGTTAATGTGACTCTCTTTAAATATCATTTAATAGAAGAGCAAAGTTCTACCTCTCAGAAAGGAGACTATCATGTCTGAGAGAGCACATGGCTGCCCAGGAATTAGCTGGCTTCTGTTTTCTTTAATAACTCTTTAGCCTCAGGAGCCTTTTTCAGAATTCAGTTCTTGGGTGAGTGCGTGGTGGGGGTCGGTCTCTTGTAGTTGCTCCCAAGTAGCGAGCAGTAGTCCAAGAGGAAAGTGGTAGAGTTAGATAATGGTTGGACTTGGGGTCTTTTCCAACCATAGTGATTCTGTGTGTGAAACGGCCTCAAGCTGCACCAGGGGAGGTTTAGATTTGATATTAGGAATCTTTTTTTTTTCCCTGAAAGGGTTGTCCAGGGCTGTCCCAGGCTGCTCAGGGCAGTGGTGGAGTCCCCATCCCTGGAGTGTGTAGATGTGATGCTGAAGGACGTGGGTTAGTGGTGACCGGCCAGTGCTGGGTTAATGGTTGGACTGGATGATCTGAAAGGTCTGTTCCCACCGGAATGATTCTGTGATTCTCTGTGTGCATGGGTTATTTATATAATAGTTCCAGGATGTTTAAAAGTAGGAATATTTGGAAGATACCAAAACGCTACCCTCCCCTGGTGTTTGAACACAATGTTGGCATTTTGGTGGTTCAGACATTCCTACAGCAAGCTGCTTAGGGCGAGGTAGAGTTTGTGTCCAGTTAAGAGCATCACACAAGCATCACTGCATTCCATCCTTGGCATCGTTGCTGCAGGTTATTTGCTATGCTAATTCTGGATGCTTTTATTTTATTTTATTTTTTGTCTTATGCTTATTATCACTTGGGCGAAGCAGAGACATCTAACTTTACCCCACTCCTTCCCCAGTTACCCAGCTAAACCCAAGAGAAGCATTGACTCTGAAGCTGAACCGTTTGATTAGGAGCTCCCAGTTAGCTACTTTCTGTTCCCTGACAAGCCTTCCTCAAGCACCCCCTGAGACGCAGTAGTATAACCTCTCTTAATTTTCCAGGTGAGAAGCCACACAGATGCCATTTGTGTCCCTTCGCATCAGCTTACGAACGTCACCTGGAAGCTCACATGCGGTCGCACACCGGTGAAAAACCGTACAAGTGTGAATTGTGTTCCTTCCGCTGCAGTGACAGAAGCAATTTATCTCACCACCGCAGGCGCAAGCACAAAATGGTGCCTATCAAGGGTACGAGGTCTTCCCTAAGCAGCAAGAAAATGTGGGGGGTTTTGCAGAAGAAGACCAGCAATTTGGGGTATAGCAGAAGAGCATTAATTAATCTGAGTCCACCTTCCATGGTGGTTCAGAAACCAGACTACCTTAATGATTTCACTCATGAAATCCCAAATATCCAGACTGAAGCATATGAGAGCATGACAAAACCAACCCAGAGCAGTGGGTTGCCAAGAGATCCACAAGACCTTATGGTAGATAATCCTCTAAACCAGCTCTCTACGTTAGCTGGACAGTTATCTAGCTTGCCACCTGAAAACCAAAATCCCGCCTCTCCTGACGTTGTTTCCTGTCAAGACGAAAAGCCTTTCATGATACAGCAGCCTGCTGCACCTGCCGTAGTTTCAGCTGTGTCAGCAAATATTCCTCAAAGCTCTTCTCCAACCAGCCCAGACCCTCGCCCTGCACACAATCAGAGGAACTACAGTCCCGTGGCAGGTCCCAGCAGTGATCGCAGTGCCCACACCAGTACTCCCAGCATAAGTAACAGTCAACCGAGTACTCCGGCTCCAACCCTTCCGGTTCAGGATCCTCAGCTTCTGCATCACTGCCAACACTGTGACATGTACTTTGCGGACAATATCCTTTATACTATTCACATGGGATGTCATGGGTTTGAAAATCCTTTCCAGTGCAACATATGTGGGTGTAAGTGTAAAAATAAGTATGACTTTGCCTGCCATTTTGCAAGAGGCCAACACAGTCAACATTGACTGAAAATGTGCTTTCATTTAGTTTTTTAACATATTACAGTATATTTTTCATACTTGCTGAAGGAAAGCTTGCACATTCCCATAAGGAATCTTCACCTTAATCGATTCGACATAGGAGGCAAATTTATTTCTATGTTGTTGTAAAACTTGCCAGGGAAATTTTGTATAAGATGTGGTTGTTATTTTATATGTAGCCTTTCAAAAAAGCCAAGAGAGTGCTATAAGAATTGGAATGCATTTACATGCTTTGGTCGCTAAATTTAAGTTGCTTGCACTTAATCCCAATAAACATTCTACAAATATAGAAGCAGAGCCTGCGTCCTGAAACACAGGTTGCAATTATTGGACTATTTACTAGGCAAGACAAAATATATTAACATAAAATACGAGGGGTTAATGACGTGACCCATATGGTTACTTTGGAGACATCCTTAGAACCTTAGCTGCTCCAAACTGGAAAAAGAAATAGAAGCAACTTGCACGGACAAATTCAATTTGATGTAAAACTTGCCATAATCTGAGGTTAATAATAAGGTTTTTTGCTTTGTATAGCCTCAACTCTTCATGCTAGGACTCAAACACTAATTTAACAATTATTGCTAAAACTCACGACAAAAGGAGAAAACAACAGGTTATCGTGAATGAAACTCCTGTAGGAAAAGAGTTAGTTACACAACAGCAAAATTATAACTGTGACACCTTATTTTAAACTACAGAAAATTTTACGTGTCGTTCTTTTAGAAAGGAGGTAATTTTTGAACAGTCATAATAAAGAGCTTGTAGAACTAATATATATTCAGTGAGATTTTTAACTGCCTTAAACTAATTTGTACAGATATTTAAAATTTGCACAATTAGGCTTCTGTCTTGCTGATAGAAGTTCTGATAGAAACAGACAAGAGGTTTACAAATTAAACCACCATTTGTTCAGTTTATCTCGGGCCAAGCTACAACCGCTGGGTTGCCTGCGTGTTTGGAAGTTGTATAATCTAGTCTGTTGAAAACTTCAGCTGACTTGGAAGTCAAGTTTGTCCTGTCCCCTCCCCCAAATGGATTATCCTTTTTTGGTGTGCTAGAAATAAGGGGCTTCTGGGTTTTCCGAACTGTTCATGTATCGGGCAAAGGAATTCCGGCTGGCTACGTGTGGAGTCATTGTGATTAATAACTGTAGGTGGCAAATGGTAACCGAAGATGTACACGAAGTCCATTGCATGTGTTTGGTTTGTGGGTTTATTTTTTGTTTGTTTTGATGCTGTACATCTTACTTTAGAAGCACCTAGGCTAACGGACAGGCACTTTAATATAAACCTAAATAAAACATCCCAGCAACATTGATAAGAGCTCTTAATGTGCTACATAGGAGTTGGTAATGTTTCAAAGAAGTGAAGAACTGTTACTTTTCCCATGTTTAGACATGCACTTTTACCTTGGTTTGTCTTAACTCGAGACAAATTAAAGCTTTCTTTATATATTCCCTTTTTACTATCAGCAAAATACGGCAGCATATATGTTTTGTTAAAAGTAGGAGGATTTTATTAATGTTCTGCAAGTCAGAGGTTGGAATCTGAATAGCTAACGTTTGGTTTAGACAAGTGGATACTGTTACGGGAGCTAAAGCTTCCTAAAGCCAGTGGAAAAACTTAAGTGACTTCAGTGTAAGATCAGCATAGGAAAGAACACCCTTCTGAGAATTTTAGCTTTAGAAATAACTTCGACTGTAATGAATTAGTAATTTGGGAACCAGATAAGTTTCTCTCTGCCTGACTTACCTACTGTTGGATTTTCCATGCTTAGGTAACTTGTTGAAGGAATTGGATTCTTGGCTTTGCATAGTCTTGTAGGAATGAGGTCAGAATATGCCAATGAAGTATTTCCAGCGTTGTGACGATGAACGGTAACACGCTGTCACTCATGACAATGTTTTTGGTTTTATGCCTTGTTCAAAATCCATCGCAGTGGATTTGTAAACCAGAATGTAATTTCCAGTTTTTCCTAATGACGCTCTTTATAACTCCAAAATAGCTCTTTGTTGCTTTATTCTTGTAAAGTTTATTTTATAAGCAGAACTGCAACTCTGTGCGCATAAACAAAGTCCTTTATTTTAAGGACTAAAAGTTGACTGAACTGGAATCCAGTTGGAAGTTACTGCTCCTGTACAGGTTTTGCAACATGACTCTTCTAGTCAAAGACGAATGTAGAATTGGTCTCTCTTGATCCCCTATTGACCCATTTGGAAACCTAATTTGGCTAAAATACACCGTTAGAACAACAGATGTTACCTCCAATCAGTAATGGACAAAGGTCACTTCCCTTGCCTTGTGACAGATGATGCAAACTGCTATTCTGAGGCTGTAGCAGCTCCACGGACACTTCTGAAACAGTGGTGCTCTGAGGAGCACCTCCCAGTGCTGCGGGGGGCCAATCACAACGGTCAGGTTCTCCTTGCTCTGCAGCTCCAGCCTTTCTCCCTCTTGGTATCAGTAAGGAGATGAGCTCCAGTGTGCTCCAAAGTTTGTGATTTCATCCTTCAATTGTGTTTACATCGTTTCTGATGCGTTAAGAGCTTCACTGGCAGTGCCTGTGAACATAACCGATTTCCCTTTTTGTGTCGGCTAATGATTTGGGAAATGAGAAAAATTATTTCTGAACCATGGTGCCCCTGAACGAAATTTTAGGTAGGAGAATAGTTAGGTCACTCGTAGAGTAGCTGGTAGCAAGAAGAAGCCTGCATGGTCTTATTGAAAAGGGGCCCTCATTTAGGAGGGAATCCTCTGCTGCAGGAGAATAAATTTTAATGATAGAACTCAGTATGAAAAAAAGCATCTAACCCCAAACTTTGCAAATTGTTTAGTGGTATTTTAATCCTGCTGACTTACTACCATTGTTTTGGCTTTGAAGTACCCCAGGAAAAGAAAATGAGTTTGAACACCTATGAACTGTTGAACAAGGATAAATTATTTTTTTCCTTCTTTCCTTCAGCCAGCTTCTGTTTGCTGGGGAGGGGGAGTTGTTAGGCAGCAGCAGGTTTTGCTGTTCTGCCGCCAGCTCTGCGGGACTGATCCCTGTGAGTAGTACTGGGTGTTCAGCTGTGCCAAGCAGTACCTGACTCACCAATTTCCTTCTGTCTACTGAGTAGGTTTGGAAGGTTTATTTTCATATTCAGTTTTCATAATTTTGTGGATAGTATTTACCATAATTTAAAGACAACAATTAGTACTGGAAGATTTTTTTTTAAGAGTCTGATCCTGATGATTCCCTTGCACGAGGAGGCCTTACTCAGAGTCCAGGAGGGACACTTGTCAGGAATTGTGGGATCGAGTCCTCGATTAGTAGGACTTTTCATATTGAGTTCTCCATGTGCTCCACTGCATTAACTTGTTTGGTTTGTTGGTGGTTTTTGTTTTTTTTTCAAAGAAAACAACCCCAAATCCTTATATTTCAAGGTGATGATTAGCATTTTAACTTGTATTAACAGGGAACTTTGGGAATAGGCTGAATTTTTTCCGCAGCTTGACTCTGTTAACTTTCTGTAGTTGCAAACCATTAACTTTGTGGGGGTTTTGTTTTTATTGTAATAGATTCTTTTCTAGATCTGTTGACATTTTTAACATGCACTATTTATAGTACTCTTAATACAGACTTATTGAGATGGAATATTCCAATGACAATGCAAATATTAGACTCGAGATCTTAGTCGATTATCTTGGTTAATACTTAAACCAACTGTGAAGCAGCTAATAGGGAAAAATAGTTGCTTTTTCACAGCTACACCTTTAGATGGAGAAGATTTCGACATAAAATGTTGATTGGCATTTTAACATAAAACTCAGTGCTGGAAAACACATTCCACGGGTGTTTCCTAGCAAAATAATCTGTTGCTAGTTGTTTTATTCCAGAATGTTAGGCTTGGGGGGGGTGTGTGGGGCTGTTGCTTGTTTGTTTTTTTGTTTCTTTTTGACGAAGGGAATGTAATTTAGAAGTCTTCACTGGCAAGTTTTCTATTAATTTTAAGCTTCTTTGAAAATCTACAGCAAATGGATGTTCTGCTGCAGGAAATCTATCCCCTGCTGAGGCATTTTTCACTGAGCAATCTTTGTGTGTGTGCTTCTAAGTACCTGCTTTGTTAATAATACGTATTTCAGTGTAAAGAGCATATTTTGTATGCAAAACAAACTGAAACCTGTTAGAGTTGTAAAATAAATTTTAATGTGTAGTGAATGTTTTCAGATGACAAGGTTAATTCTGAAATAACTCGACTCTATCCAGTTGTAGTTCATGTTGTGAAGCTTTGCTTTTGTATGATATGAATAAAATAACACTTTCTAATGAAGTCTGACGTTAATGGCCTGTGCTTCATACAGGTGGGAATGGTGAACTGCTCCTGGGGGCTTGAAGGGGGAAGGAAGGTAAGCTTACCTTTTGGGTAAGCGAGGAATTGATGTTTCAGTCTGCTTAATTTGGAAATGATTGATCTTAGTGCTGAACCATGACAAGCTTTTACTCCTTTGCACTGTCCATGTAGCACATTTGGTCACCTTGCAAATTCTTAGATGTCCTCTGACTCCCCATTTCCTTCTTATCAAGTGCTTCCGTGTCTGAAATCAGAGTTTTTATCATGGTGAGGTGGCTGTCACAGCATATGGAGCTTCTGTGGATGTTGCTCTGAGCAACTTTGAAGGTGGCACTGAGTTTTGAGTTCCTTGGGACACTGGAGTTAATGCAACATGTAACTCGAGTTCTTGGTTGTTTGTAGTTCCTGTCGGGAAAACAAGCAGAGAAGCCAAGAGCCACCCATCTCACTTCTTGTTGTTACAATTTCCCAGGCTGATGTTCTCTGGAAATGTTCAACCTTCCGTTGGACAGAGCAGGTCACAGTGCAAGGTGCTCTTCAAAACCTCGGCCACAGGAGGAGGCTCGGAGGAAGCTGATCCAGCTTGAAGTTGGTCCCACTGTAAGCAGGAGATGGGACTAGATGACTTCTAAATGTCCCTCCCAGGCTAACTTCTTCTGTGATTCTGTGCAAATTAAATAAACTCAAAGGATAGTTTGTCGTGGGCTTGATCTTCAACATCATACACGGTCTGGTGACTGCATCTCTCTTCCCTAACACTGGGAGAGGAGTCAGAGAAGGTGTGAGCCTCCAGAAAATGAAGCTGTATCTCAGATGTTTTCAGCTGTACTGCATTTTAAACACTCTGGACTCTAAAAATTAAATGCCAACATTCTCTCATTATTTAAAAACATATTTATTAACTACATTGGTTGCCTCGTGTTGGAATGCGGAAACACCTGTAGCAGGGTCAGAATATTGATCTGGAGGACAAATTTGCTTTTTCAGATTATTTCCTTGACGCAGGTCTTCCAAAAATTCTGCTTTGAGTTTGTTGAGTTCTTCAGCCAAGCTCTTCATCTCACTTGGGAGTACATTTTTATCTAAAAGAAAATTAAAGCCCAACTTTTACCTTTATGTTAAAGACAAAATCTACAGCCTGCCTCCCTTTCCACTCACAGCTTTGACCAGGACTGGGAAAGCCTTGGCCACACCTGCAGGCTTGGGGTTCTTTGAGCATTCACCCCAAGGGAAGCTCACAGGTGTAGCCCTACATTGCCAGCTCGCACCTGGAATGTGCTGCACGTACCTTTTGCACCCTTCATGGCCTGGGAGATGATGCTTCTGCACATCCGATCGGCCTGATGGACGGTACTGGCTGCACAGATCGCTCGATCTGCTTCCTGTCCAAGGGTGACCCACAGGAAAGAAGAACATGTGCAAACACATTAACTTGGGGTTAGATTGTCATGGGGTTTTGAAGTAGTCTTGGAAAACAACGCACGAGCGGCAACGCAGGGACTGGAGCAGCGCTCACCGCTCCAGTGAATTGGGAGGCAGGTGTGCACATGGCTGACTGCCAGCGACTGCTGTGTGGCACATTAAGAACTGAACGTTATTTTGCTTCCCTGTGATGTGACTGCTCCAAGGTATTTTTACTGCTCTAGAACATACAACTCTATTCTTAAAGGTGGTTCGGTGGTTTAACTTAATAGGCTGACTAAAGTACCCATTTCAAATAGGAGTAATTCTTCTGCGTATGCTTTTGTAATCAAGAAATGCAACAGCTATTTCTCAGTTCCTGGGATATTCTCCATCCAGGAATAACTGCTCTGGCAGGGGGGTTGGACTCTGAGATCTCCAAGGTCCCTTCCAACCCCTGACACCCTGTGAGACCTGTGAACTAATTCACACATTCACCGTCACCTGAAAGAGCCGTGGCTGTGAGGACAAGCAGTGCTACCTTTTGCTCAGTGTTCTCCTCATTTTGCTTCACTGGGTTTTCCAAAGCAGTGACCAGCAAACAAATTATCCGCTCACTATGAGAGCAAACAGAAGAGTAAACCACATTAATCAAACCATTTCCCTGAAGATTTTTCTTTCACTTTGCAGTGACACCTCATCACAGAAAGAAACAAAGAGCAAGTTTTCAGTTAAATTTATGAGGCAATCAATGAAATAATCTTTATATAGCAAGATCGATGAAAAACAATTACAACTCAAAGCACAGCCAGTTATTTCCAGTCTTAACGTGTCAGGCAATTTACATACATTTGGAAGAGTGGTTTAGAAACGCAGTTAGTTTGAGGTTAAAGCTGCAAGGATTGATGGCTCTGAATTCCCAACAACTGCCACGTCTTGTGTGTGTGATTGACTGGCTTCCAAAAATCACCAAAAGTTTTTAACACACCGTTCAGTTCCGTTACGTAAAAAGCTTCTACCCACCCACTGATGAAAACAGGACTGAGTAAAACCCTGGCATCAATCCAGTAGCATACTTATCCTCTGAAGTGCCATCAGAACTTTCCAGAATGAGGCTGTTCTGTTCCCAAGCGTTTTTCTTGAGATCAGGCCTTTCCATTTTTCTTGCCATTAAAGATATTGTCTGGTCAGGTACCGGGTGACTTCTTAGACGATTTCGCTGCAAGCAGCATTCGAGGGGACACTCTAAAAACAGCTGGCAGAAGCTCAAGGAATCTGAAAGAACATAAATAATTTTTTAACAGTTTAAACAGTTCAAGTCAAAATTTTTGAGAGCAACGCGCACAAGAAAGGCTGTGAACGAGGAACTGCTGTGCTAGTTCTGAGCCTCTAGTTCAGATCTGCACCAGGATCTGAAAAGAATACAAACCTGAAAAGATTACAACTTTACTTTCAGTGCTACTCACATAGTAACGTGTGAGATCAACATACACAGGAAAGGCTTTAGGTGGCCTAGCAATTTCGAATAAGAGAGTAATGAAGTTAAGTTGATAGAATCTAGTGATTAAGAATACCCAACGTTTCACAAGAGCGCTTAAAGAAAGGCAGCTGAAGCCCACTGAACTACCTACAAAGCTGAAAACATTCTTATGCATAGGAACAAAGAGTAATTACATTTGCGAGCCAGCTGGTACACCTCGTATCTCATGCTCTGATAATAGAAGTTGTCATCCAAGATCAGGTAGAGCGGCCCTGCTGTGGCTGCGGGTGTCAGGTAACCAGCTCCAGCGTGGCTTCCCGCCGAGGAGAGCAGCCCCTGCTGTCGGCAGCAGGCCAGGAAACGCTCCCAGGACGGTTGGGCACCGGCGGCGGGGGTGGAGAGCGGGTCCCCGCTGAGCAGCGCCCCCACGAAGCTCTCCAGGCACTCCAGCAGCTCCCGCCGGCTCTGCTTCCAGCGGGGCAGCTGCGGAGGAAGGCAGCGGAAGGGTGAGGACCCGCGCACCTACGCCGCCCATCCCCAGCTTCCCCACCGCCGCCGCCGCTGCTCAGCTCCCCGCGGTCTCGGCTCGCCCGCCCCAGGCCCCGCCGCGGGGGCACCGGCACCGGGCCCGGGAGGCGCCGCATGAAGGACGCGCCGCGTTGCCTGGCAACGGCGCCCGCGCGACCAGTGACGTAGAAGAGCGACGCGCCTCTGCTGGCCAATGAGAGCAGAGAGCGCGCCGCGGGAAGGAGGAGAATCTTCCACTGACCAATGGGGACGGCCCTTCTGGCCCTGCCTCCGCCTCGCGCGGGCCGAAGACTTCCGGCGGGATGAGCTCGTCGTAGGTGAGGAGGCCGCAGGCCCAGCCCAGGCGCTGCGGGAGGAGGCGGCGCAGGGAGCGGGCCAGGCTGGACTTGCCGGCCGCCGGCAGCCCGCAGAGCACGCACAGCCCTACCCGGGCGCGCCCGCCGCCTCCCGGCTCTTTCTCC
>JANHFX010010854.1:23694-126784 GCA_027560015.1 Chloroceryle amazona | reverse complement strand
CTCTCTGGAGATTTTCAAAACCCACCTGGACATGTTCCTGTGTGCTCTGCTCGAGGTGATCCTGCTCTGGCAGGGGGTTGGACTGGATGATCTTTCAAGGTCCCTTCTGGCCTCTGGCATTCTGTGATTGATGTCATGATGATGTCAGTGGCACTGCAGCAGGTTAGTGTTTCTTTAACTCTTGACTGAATTACAGGCAACACAAACTTATCTTCTTTTAAATTATAGTACTTAAAGAAATCTTTGATTTCACGTTCTCATACTCTGGCATATGCAAAGAACTCCACAATAACTGTTTAAGTATGGATCAGACAGAGAGACAGAGGTAAATAGAGCTGAATTTAAAAGATGGAGTAATTTTGTAATAAATCGGTTGAAGAGTTTCGGGGACACTTGTTTAAGTTCTGAAACTGGCAGGTCTATGAATGGTACTGGCTTTTAAAAAAGCATTTAAAGCTTAAACGATTGCTGCCAAATACTCTCTGTAAGTAATGGAGAAATGCCTACCATTTATGGGTAATTACTCATTTCCACCTCTTTCTAAAAGCAGTGGCAGGAGGTGAGACATGAATTGTGCAGTGTTTCATTACATAAGGACACACTGGGTCTTTTTTTGGAACGTAACCTGCCAAAATCCCAAAGAATATATCTTATTAATAAATGATGCTTTCTCAAAGCACTCTGCATTTCATAGAATAGAGGACAACAGCTAGAAAGGGTAAGAAGAACTTCTAAAGCAGGAATGATGAATATGATGGTTTCCTTCCTGCCAGATCTGCATTATTCTGCAGCCCCATGGTGCAAAGACTTGAACTTTAGAGCTGTATACTATGTAATCTGAAACTTGAAAGGGATAGAGACTTCACTGCTGACACCTGCTGATGACCAAGGAGAGGTTTCTGAGTCCTGGAGTGTCGAGAGACTTGCTGAATCCTAGAAAGATGTCACAAAGGAACACTATCATTCCTTAGTGGGCAATCATGCCTAGATAGCAAAAGTCTGAAAGATGTTTAGTCCATTACAAATGCTTGTGCTGGGCTGCCATCATGCTTTGAAGTTAGGGGTGAATAGAATTCGTGCTTCATAATGAAAGGACAAGGTAAGTGCAGCTACTGGGACTTGTGCAGCTCAGCTGGTTCTCACACACTCTGTAATTCACATGTAAAACTCTCGAGTTTGTATAAAACTTGGATTCCAGAGGCAGAGCTCCACCTGTCCAGACTATCAGCCCAGAGCTCCAGAGGTGAAACATCCACACTTTGTCACAGGGCCATAATAAATATCTGGGAATAAGAACCTGATCAGAAGTGCGATGTAATCATTGCAGCGGGAATGCAATGAAGCAGGACATTTATGATGGAGTTATTGTGCTGCTGAAAGCACCAGGGATAAACAGGAGCTCTACGCAGTGTCACAAGAAGGTTAAAAAAGGAAATGTGATTTCTGTAAACCTGGGGATTCAAATACTACATTGGCATATCCAATATGAAAATGATTTCACATATGAGAAATCAGAAAGGCTGTTTATTACAGAGTATTAGTCACAGAGTCTTCAGACGTAATTGCATGAAGTGGGCAGGAAAGCTGTAAGTCTAATAACGATATAGAGGGTCATTTCTTGCTTATGGAAAAAGGGCAGGACTCAAGACAATACAAATAAATTCATTAGAAACTGGAGTAAGCGCCAGGAAAATCGCCTGTTGTTCAAACAGCTAAATGTGCAATAAGCTGTATGGCATGAACACAAATATAGCAGTCTTGAAAACAGAAAAAGCTGTAGGGCTTTAATGACACGACCACACTGACACAGCTTACACCCAGCATGTCCAGGGGACAGGTAATTCCCAGCAGTGCCACAGCCAGTGACGTCCAAAGGACTGACCAACAGTGCTGTGGGAAAGGGAAAGGAAGGGAAAAGGCTCTGGATTACCTTGGTGGGTAAAGTCTAAGCTGGGATCCCGACTGCTGTTTCCTCCCTCCCCAGAGCTGAGCACTGCAGAGGTTACCCTCACGAGCGACCTGGAGCCCAGGCATGGAAGCAGCTGTGACAAACGCCCTGGTGATATGGGACTTGTCATGAGAAACAGAGACTGATGGGGCAGGCACCATGGAGAAAGCTTTGACAGGGCACTCTGATAAGAGTCTGCCAGAATGGTGGCAATTCTCTTAAATAAAAATCTATCCTGTTAACCCTGGACTCCTTGATTGCAAACAGGCATCCTCAGCCCAGCTGGGGTTCAGGCAGTGCCAGGGAGGGGCTCAAGACACATTATTTGGTTGGGGTTTTGTGGTGTTTTTTGCTTTTTTTTTGTTTGTTTGTTTGTTGTTTTGTTTTTTTTTTAATATGAAGCTTTCAGAACTGAATCTGGTCCTTTCCTCCATCAAATATAATTATAAATTGAAGGACTTTTGAGTTGAAGAATTACAATTTTTACAGTACCCTAAGTGGATGATAGGTGTTGCCTAAGTTGTCACAAAGCCTACTGTGAATTGTGGGTCAGACGGATATTTCAGGTTATTCTGTGGCAGGGGAAGGGAAGGGAAGGGATAATTCCAGTATTATAATGTCTGCCACTACAGGAGGTATATGGCACAATACATCTCTTAGTACTGGATTCCTGATAAATAAAATGAGGGTGGTTATTTTTAATTTAGTATTGCAGTATGCAGGTTGCAGGCAACAGAGGCTTCAATGCTTAGAGAATATTCACAATATAATTTAACTTCAAGGCCCTGCAGAACACGAATAAAACTTGTTTTAGAAAACCACACAAAATCATCCTCACTTTTAGCCCTATATTAAAGCGTTGCACTAGTCTAGGGCATAAAAACGTAAGGACATTAAGTAATTCATGCTGTAACTGTTTTTGAAAAAGGAATGCTGCAATTTAAGATTGTAACAAAATAAGAACATCATTTTCATCTTATGACATCTCTCAACACCAGACATCTCAACATTAACTGAAAATACGCATGGCAGTCTCCTCTCTTCATATTTTATACCCCTACTTATCTTTTTATCCTGTGCTGCTGCAATCAAGTCCTGTCTACACTAAAGTTAACTGCCTCATCTTTCCAGGTCAAACACCGAAACTGCTATGGAGTTCAGTTGATTAGTGCTCTTCCTTCAATCTACATATATTTTTTATTTTCTTAGGTCTTGCTGGTTTTTATTTTTTCCAGTCCTCATATCTGGGTAGATGTTTGCATCCCACTGAAACTCCTCAGCAAGCATCATGCAGTCTAAGGGACCAGGCACAGATCAGTTCTCAGGATCTTCAGAAAATTCTGCTTCATCATTCAGAAGCCTTGGTGAAAACATTGGGTTTTTTTCTCTCCTGTATAACTGGTGAGGGATACAACCTTACCTTCACTTGTGAATTTCTTGGAGAAATGAAATAGCACTCCCTATTAACTTCCTGAAAAATAATTTGATGTCAAGGGATCCTTTACACTTGCTTTTTCCTTTCTTATTACAGAAGTTTACTGTATCGCTACATCAACAGGGAAGAAAAACAAACCAAGCCCCCCCAGACCCTGGAGTATTTTTAAGAGATCTAGAAAGCCGTGTCACGCATAAAAAGACAATCTTGCAGTAATATTTAATTGCCTACATTCTGTCTTTATGCTGTCATGAGCTGGGCTGCACCAACATAATTCAGGGTAGAATTTGGCCCACTATATTTAACTTGTCTACATTTTTTTTTTCCTCCCCAAAATTCTCACATGTCCTTGATAATTAATTCTCAGATCTAAATACTGGATAACAGAGCATTTCAGAAATTAGAAGGAAAAAAATGCACAAAACTAGTTGTCAACATCATACTGAGTAATTCAATAGTACTGGAATATCCCGAGGGTGGATATGAATAAACAATTCATGAAGAGCTGGTAAATTACATTTCAGCTTCTGTTTATTGCAAAACTAGATACTAGTCAAATACTTAGCTCTATCAAATAAAGATAGCCCATTGGGCTTAGAATAAAGAGCATTTCTTAAGAGGTTTTTCTCCTATATTTATTTTGTGCAGGATAGGTTTAGGTTTTTAAGCAGTCTCAAACACAAACAGATGATATTATATCAGACAAGGTCAACGAGGAAATCTGATGACCTGCAGCAAGCTGGGTTAGTCCTTAATTCTTTCATAACGTACACAAAAAAAATAGTGAACTAATAAGAATGTGCCTTTCAGTTTTTAGACCAGTTTTTTCAGATAACATGAAAAACAAATACAATTTAGAATATCTTCATGGTACATTTACAAGGTTTCATAACAGGAGATGTCTAGTGGAAGAGACAGCAGCTTGTGATTCTACAGCAGCTCATGCTCATCCTATAACCCTAAATAAATTTAACCCTTTGAAGCCAGTCTTCATAGCAAAGCAATGCAGGAGAGAAGGTCACTAAATACTATTCAATGAGAAATTGCTGACAAAGAATCACAGAATTATTTAGGGTGGAAGGGACATCTGGGAAAGATGACCTTTCAAAGCAGAGCCAATTTTGAAGCTGAATGTAACTTTGAAGTTGGACCGTGTTGCTCAAGTCTTTACTAGGTCGTGTTTTTCATACCTCTAAGCATGGAGATTATTAAACATCTCTGGGCAACTAGTTCCAATGTTTGGCCATCCTTGTTAACAATACTTTTCTTGATATCTATTCTGGACTTCCCTCATTACAGCTTGAGCCTTGTTTCTTCTGTTTTCTGCTAACACAAAAGCCTCTACCATCCTGTGTCAGGGTACATCACTCATTTATGTAATGTCGTGACAGCACCATATAGAAAACTGAGAGCTGTGGGAATTTTCTCTACCTGTACGGTCGTTGTGAAAATCCCTTAAAGTGGAAAAATGCCAAGTCTCCCACTACTGGGTCAGACTGTAAGATTCACCTGCTTGTTGCTGAGCAATATTCTCCAGTGAAATCATTCTCCTTTTAATGGGGAGTGGAGAACATTAGGAGAAGAAAGAAAAGGTAGCAGAAAGGTCACAAGAGAGGGAAGCCCAAATATGCTGCATCTCTTACAAGTGTAAACAGAAGAATCACTTGAATGATTATACTGGTCATTCTATATATTGTAGTGCTCATACATACATAATAAGAGCAGTGTGATTGAGACCTACTTGCTGCATAACACATGTCAAAGAACCTCACTGTAAATCAGGGATTTTTATTTACATGCATGTATTTAGAAGCCTCATTTGGTCTGTAGAATTGCAGTTTGATAAAGTCATCAGGATAAGCCTGAAATCCATTGTTAATGGCTCTAAACATTGTTTATGTCCAAAAATAACAGATCCAACAAATCTACTACTTTGTTCCTCAGCAGTAATGCTGGTGAATCAGTATCTACACTCTTAAGTTTGTTGTCCCATTATTTCCACAGTGTCCAAGAAAATTCATGATTTTTCACTGCTTTTGCTTTTTGGATATGGTTTGGCATCAGGTGCGAGGCCCTAAGACTGCTGAAATATCAGGACCATAAAAGCTGGATGCTGTTAGTCTTTAGGGAGGTATAAGGAGGGAAAGCTAGCAAGCACCTTGCTAGACTTCTCATGCCAGTAAGAATGTGCTTTGGAGCAGATTAGCAGGAGACAAGTTGGAGAGTAAACGGAACAAAAATACTGCAAGCTGAAATGGTGAATAAGCTTTTGGGATGCTTAATCAAACCACTGCAGTAGTCACTCTTTTAGAGCTAGGAAGGGAGGCAAGGTGGGCCCGTGGGATTGTTAGTCAAGAAAATTACCAAGACAAACCTCATACTGTTACCCACATCTCAACGCTGTCTGAGGTACCAATAAATAACACTGAAGTGACAATCTCTATAATGAGATTCGCCATCATTCTCATCACAAAACTGCACGATTTTATTAATGTGAATTGATACTTCAGCTAGAGATGTCCTGACAGTCAGATATTAACTGAAGGCTGTAGGTAATTCTAACAATATTTTCCTGTTCAGATGTTACATTTGATTTGTTTCTACCTGCTACCATAGTTTATACTGACAGCATTAAAAATGGGTTACTGCACTGTGGTATTTTACAAAGGTTCATGTCACTTCTTGTTACTTCACTTCAAGCTGCAGCATGACAGAGCGCAGTCTGATACAATGTAGTGTGGCCTCCTAGATTAGAAAGGGTCAAAGATTTTCTAAACAGTAATATTTACATTGCAATGGATATTAACGTGGCAGTATTAAATGTTGTATCAAACCGTGGCAGCACATTATTTTCCATTTCTTTTAATTTATATGGCTCAGACACAACAGGTTCCATCAGTCAATGCTCTGCACCACAAAATTATTTCTGTAGTAGAAAGAGAGAGACTAAGGAGAAGAAAAAAAAATAGATAAAAGTAAAAATAAAATAAACAGCTGTCTTCCTTCTCTAAAATGCACAAAAAATAAAAAAATTATTTGACACTGGAAATTACTAAGCATGTAGATGTGCAAACCCTTCTGTAGTCTTAATAAAGCACTTGGATGAGGCTGCATAGTCATGTCCAACTACCTGCCCATTTGTGTATAGGGTAAGAATGCATGTTCCATTAGCCTGCACAGGTATTCGTGCAAATCAGTTTAGCTCTGCTCACCTCCTGCTGTTACAAGAAGGAGAAGTCAGCTTTTATAGCACCAAAACTCATCGTAGGTATCTGGGAAAAACTCAAGTTGATAGCCATGTGAGTATAGAATTAGCATCAATATTTACCTACAAACTTAAATTCACTAAGATCAAATTAGCAAAACACTCCTAGTCCCAAGTGGAGCTTTACTTCCTTTTCTCCTAAATACCATTTGTAAAGGGCCACAAGGGGAGAGTTCAGATGAAATCAAGTGGCAGTTTCCACATGTATTTGGGAGCTCTGGAACTACAGAGGAAACGTGAACACAGAAAGCTTGCCTGTACTGCCGCCTTTCCTCACCAGAGACAGACCTCTAGTTATTCCCGCTTTGAGCTCAGACTATTTTGCAAGAATTTGGTATTTCCCATTAAAGCTATGAGAAGAAAGGAGAGCGTGTCAGAATGCTAACGTTGAAGAGAGTGAGTTCTAATAAGAGCCACATTAAAGGCTGATGTTTAAAAACACCCCCCGAGATTACACAAAATCACCATTTATTTGACTGTATAAAATACATTGGGAAATTAGGATTGAAAGAATGCAAGATCAAACACTTGGTATTGATAAGTTTCTCAGAAGCTTATACTAATTAAATGGTATTTTACGCTACAAATGATACCACTGAGAGCTGAGTACACATAAGTAACCTTAGATTATTTCTCTACTTGGTACTGCATAACAATCTAGGAATGTGAGCTTTCTGCGTGCTGACTGCCGCTGATGGTTGGCAAAAGTGTAACTGTTGGCGTAAATTTAAACCAATTTAACTTAAAACAGGTGCAAAAGACTGTTACCTGGGCTTAAGCCAAACTCATTTAAGGTAATTTCAATCAATATGATTTGACTTATGTTAAATTTAATTAAATCAGTCCTAAAAAAAATTAAAAAATAAATCGAAAGTGCCTTGATGAGAAGTTGTACAGAATTAACTTAAATTAGGTTTAAAAATTACATATGGTAAATTGTGCAACCATCTTTCATAGAGAAGTGTCAGAAGCTAAAGAGGTAAGTTAGTAACGTGACAAGAGTCTGGTCTCCTAAATGCTGCCTGAATCAGAATGTGGAATCTGAGCTAGAGCATCTTCCCACGATGGGAACATAAAGCCACCCTGGCCAGTCTCTTCTTCCAGGAGTGGTCTCACTAAAAATGCCAAGACCTTTCCTGGGAATTATCTGCCAACTCTTTTTTTTTTAAAAAAGAGAGGTTTAGGTTTGACATTAGGAAAAACTTCTATACCAGAAAGGTTATCAAAGACTGGAACAGGCTGCCCAGGGAAGTGGTTGAATTGCCTAAGGTGAATTGCCTAAGGAAACAGTGTAGTAGTGGCCCTGGTAGAGTTAGATAATAGTTGGACTTGATGATCTTAAGGGTCTTTTCCAATCACAGTGATTCTGTGAGAAGTGGTAATTTCTCAAAATCTTAGTACTTTCAACACTATATTTAAAAAAAAACCCAAACCTCACGTATAAACATGCTTTCACAAAATAATGGGGGTTTTTTGAAAATTTCAGGATTCAAATTAATTTCCTTTTAAAAATGTAACTTGCCATGACCTTTTCCTTTCTTTGTTTATATTATTGCACTCCATGCCAGCAGTAGTGCACTACAATTAATGATGCAGTCATCTATAGCATAAAAGTTGGAATATTTTACTTTTAAATCATCACAGACACATCTGCCACCCAGCACTGATTAAAACATGTTTGTTGTTTTTTTTTTTCTGGAATGAAACATATCCTGTTTAGTTTACAAAAGAACATTCTGATGCCTTGACAATCAATAATAAATAACAGGTGTCCTTCAAATGACTTTAAAAGTAAAACCTAGTTTTTCAATTATACCGTTCGATACGTGAAACCAAGAGCAATAGTGCAAAGTATGGCAGCCTGCCTTCTCTAACATCTCAGCCTCTTGTTTTGTACAAGTTCATAACAAAACGCCAAAGAACTTCCATTAAACATCTTGAGTTTCTTTGAAACACCATTTTCCAGGAAAAAAGCATTCTGCTGGAAAATTCCTGACTAGCTCTTCTCTCTCATTTCTTTCTATTATACATACTTACCAACTCTAAGTGTCCCTCCAACTTGCAAGTGCACTACAAACCAGGCATCTGACTCAGCCTCTAATAATAAATAAAAGTCTCAGTGAAGAAGGAATAAAAAAGTTCTCTGCATTTGTATCTTCCATTAAAATATATGGAAAAAAACATCTAATTTCATCCTCACAACGGACATAATTTCTTAATAATTTAATACATTAAGCTTCTGATTACATGTCCTCAGAATACCCTGCATAGCACAAATTTTAACATGCTGTTACGGGTGCCAAGGGAGCCCACAGAGGGACCAACCTCACTCTCCTACTCACTTTGGAAACTGCTTTTGAGAGCTAAAACTACCAACAGAAGGAACATAAGAATATTCCATGGCTGAAAGGGAGAGAAGCAAGGTTCAAGTGAGAACCTTAGGAGCTAAAATCACACACAGAGATGCCCAGAGTCAGACACCAGGCAAGCAGGGAGGCTCGGGCACGCAGCCGAATAACGGAGTTGGGCCATCAGGCAGGAACAACTGAACTCCACCTTCATCAGAGGAAGAGGTGATAAGGAAAGGTGGGAGAAAAAAGGCAGCAGATGGGAGAAGGAGGAGGCGTGGAAGAGCAAAACGTAATTAGCAGTTTTCCAAGTGGTTTAAATGGCTATGAATTCAGAACTGCTAAAATTCACAGAAAACAACAAACACGAGTGTTTTCCACCTGTATGTGACAAGTGCTCAGAGAGGAGCTGCAGGGCACTAACTCCATCTGCAGATAACAAAACTGCCACGATGCACAAAGGGAAAATAAAAGGCGTCCTGCAGGCTGGGCTTCAGAGACAGCAACAGTGTCTGAAGGGCAGCTACAGCTTCATCTCTAGCCCAGCTACAGCTCTTGGGTATATTTTCTCTAAGCTAGTAGCTGCTTCTATAATTAGAAAAATAGTCTGTGGATAGAAATACAGGCAGTAGGGGCAATCAGCCTGTCTGGAAAGGGAGTCAATGAAGCCATGTGCATCAGAGTTAAGCTGGCATTCTCAAGCTCTTCACAAGAAACTATTTTTTCAGAAATAGTTATTCTTAAATGTTCTTCTAGACAAACTCAGTGACCTCATCCATTTCAATTAACTGAAATCTATGAACACGAGAGATGAAGACATTTTTCAAAGATCCCAAACTCACACTTTGCACAATTTACAGGGAACAGAAGGTTCTCAAACCTTGAAGATGGCCATTAGCATTTCACAATAGTTTAGCATTTAGTATGCAGCCAGGTCATTTTTAATTACCAAAAGAAGAACTCTTCAGACAGAATGTATTTGAAAGATGTGCTAGAAATGCTACAAAATCTTGTCATTATAGGTGACAAAAATGTTAGCTGATGTAATGACATTTGGAACAAAAATATGGACAACTTTCAAATTCCAGCAGAACTTTTGTAATGAAAATGACTAACCACATATTAAAAAGAAAAAAAAAAAAAAAAAAAGATCTAACACATTGAAGTGTGTTAAAGTGAGGAAAGAGGCAGCAGCATATCTGGCAGTGACTCCTCTAACAGTAACAATGAGTCAAAGGACTATTGCAGATTGCAGCTCTCCCCCTTTTTTCCTACTTTCCTCAGTTACTCATTTTCTTGCTCTATTAAAGAATCCTATCGGTGAAAGCTTTAAGGTCAGGCCTTGATGTGCACTAGAGCCAGTGTTCTACTCTGGGGTGGAAGAAAAATTCTTTCATTTTCCGTTTTTATTTCTAGTTTTAATTTGACTTGATAGCTTGTTGCACTTTGACTTGCAGCGAGTGTTTCCTACATGAAGAAGTCACATCCAAAAGTTAAAAGACTGTAAAAATCAAAGTTCCTACATACTGAACTTCACAGCCTGCCTGACCATGCAGGGACCGTCTTGCCCTGGATGTAAAGAACAGATGCCTACGGAAAACCCTCTCTGGAAGAGCTCTTCTAGGAATGCTTTATTCTAAGATTAATCAACCAGAGGCATCAGTGACTACAGAGAGAGGAAAGAAAGAGGTGTGTATGCATTGAACTACCAAACCTGTTGTGTGGAATGTCTAAATGGAAAAACCTGTACATTCCACTAAAGCTAGAATGCTGCAAAGATATGAAGATAATGAAAACCTTTTACTAAGTGCTTCATAGTTTCATATTGTTGTGCAAAAAGACAAAAAAAAAGTAACCTTCATATGGCAGATTTTCAAATCTCAAAATGAAAACATTCTCTTCCTCCTAGTAAGACCTGTTCCACACAAACTAATTTCAGCAAAACAAGAGAAAATGTCATTACTCGCTGCACCAGCCTCTAAAATCATGACATCTCAACAGCGTCGTGCCGTAACTCAGTGCTCTACATAGCACAAGGAAGGCCAAGAATTTATGGATATGCTGATGCCTGTATTTAGTATTTGCAGTTTAGATGCCTGTTACTAAGCTTTCTTTCATCTGTTCACAGGTTAAAGGGAGTATCTCAGCTATACAAATACCATTTTAAAAACTCATGTGAGATACTACAGAGTGTACTAGTGACATCTTTTACCTACTGTGTATGTGCAGCATTTTATTCTTGAAGATTTTTTTTCTAAAGCATACGTAGTGTTGGCACTTGCTTTCCTGAGAAAGCCTTTCAATCTTTTATTCTCTGTTGCGCCAGACACCTCTGCCTGCATTTATTCCAAAAACCAGAGGGTTTGCAATTACAGAAATTTTGAAAAATTACCGGAGAAAGGAATTACTGACATTTTCAGGAGAAAATACTTCATTGCTCTTTGCACTAGAGAAGTTTCCAAATGCAAGTAATGTTTAATTTAATCTCGTAGTATCACAAAACAACAGAGTTATTACCACATATGCCCCAATACATTTAGTTTCCTTTCTATGCAAAAATTCTGCAGGTCATTTCTGTTTGAATGGCCAGTCCTTCATGTGGAAAGAAAGCTCAGACAATGTCTTATTGAATAAAACAGGCTTGTTTCATGATTCATTACACCTCTTTCTGTCCTTATATGTAAGCCAGATCCTCTTGGTTCCATACCAAGGCCGAATGCACAATGGAGGTTGTGCAGAGCCATAAAAATAATGCTGCAAATTCTCATGCATACAGTAAAATGCTCAATAAAAATAAGAACATTTTGCAAAAGGTACTAATAGTCTCCATTTTAGAACTGATTTTTCATTCTGCATAAGCTCATTTTTCTTTGTACTTAAACAAAATGACAGATGTTCATAAAAATGATATTAAAGGATTCCTTTTGGCACTTCTGTTCAGTGTTCTCATTTATTGCTCTTCTGGTAATAGAGTATGCAATGTTATTCTTATGAAGCCAGGATCATCAAAATTGCCAGGTGTCTGATGTGTGATCATTCCCTCTATATGCAAAGCAAAGTGTTTCCAAATGCATTAGTCTAGTGAATTCTATGCTTACGGCTCAATTCTTTGGAGTGTTGTGTATTTTGATTATATACACCTTAACTCTATGAGCTTAATGTCAATAATGTTCAGCCTCCTGTAAGATTGAGCCCTTGAAGAAAAAGATACTCTAATTATGCTTCTTATAGTGAACAGGTTTGTGTTCTTGAGCAAATCTATAAACTCAGGTTCCAAACTATAAAATCCATTCACATTTTTCAAGCTCTAAGAAACAGTCTTTTTTTTTTTTTAACAGAAATGCCAGGCTTCAGATAAAGTTTGCAGTGAAGTGGGAAGAATAGCTGTGTAAATATAAAGCTAGGCACTTCAATTAAGACACATGCCATTGGTGCTGCTTGTGCAATCTTTAGCCTATGAATGATTTACACTGTTCATCTCTCCCCCACATCTACCTCTGCTCCCTCCAATTAAAAAAAAAAAAAAAAAAGAGGAAGCAAATAAAGCTTAGCTGCATTCACTCAAAAAGTGGACCTCTCTATGGGTAGATCAAGTTATGGTGTGAAAGACAGCAGCAAGCAGAGTAGAAAAGTTGAGAAACATGTGGTAAAGGAGGCAGTTGGTAGCTAAACCCCACTATATATACACACACCACACATGCACTGTACGTACTCCTGTAGCACCTCCTTTATGAAGCTAGCAAGGAAATTTTCACAGTTGGTAGAATAGGACAATCTGACAGGAGTTTTATAGACATTCAGTGGCAGCAAAAGAGAGGAGACCCTCAGGGGACTCCTTCCAGCCTCCGAAACACCATTTGCTCTGCTAGAGAAGCCCTCTTTGTGCTTCATCACATTTTCTGCCTTCTGCTGCACTCAATCCAGCTAGTCCTTTCCTGTTCCTCTTGTCCCAGATTCAGTCCTGTTACCTACACAGTTCATCTTATTCACCTTCTTATTTCCCTTCCCTATGTACCCTCATTTCAGTTACCTTCTGTAAGCAACACCAATCCTCCCGCATGCCCAGCCCCTCACCTCCAAGGTCTTGCCACCTCCATTTCAATTCTTCCTTCTCATTGTAGCTTCAGAGTGTCTCTGTTCTCTGGAAATCTTATGTTCCTCATTTCTAATGGCTCCACGTCAAAGAAAAAGCTCTAGCAATAAAACAGTATATAAGCTAATGCATGCTTTAACTGTTCCTGTGTAAAAGGGAATGCTATTTCAGTTGATCTGAGTGTGTATCTTCAAGTGCTATTGTAGATTTAGTCTTTTTAACTCAACTACATTCTCCTTTCTTATAGAAAAAAAATAAGTGCTCCTAATGATTTCAGTGTCACCATGAGGATCAAATTTATTGGCATATTTCTGATTGTGGATAAACTGTAATTTTATTGCCTTAGCTGCAGGGCAGTTAAATGGTAACGGATTTACTAATCACTACTTTAAGAGGGACAAATCTGTTTACCTTCCAAATAATAGAGAGATCCTGCCTCCAGCTACTTACTTCTGCTTCTTGTCTAAAAATGTTTACCTCTTTACTAAGAACTTGACAAGAATTTGTTAGAACAAAGGAGTTTGGGAGATATATCATAGCATTGAGGGGTTGTGACAAGGCTTAGAGTGTAGAGAGAAATCTCCTAAGGTGGATCAGAAAGTAACTGCATTAATGGCAAAACTAGTTAGAAAATCTTAACCTTCTTATATTTGTTCCTGCTGTCTCCATTAAGGTTTTTTATCCCTTCATTGATGCCACTGTAAAAATCAAACAATTATGTGACCACAGTCTGAGTGAGAAAGCATGAAATGAAGTAGAGGATAGAAAAAAGCAATGTAATAAAAATTTTGTACTTCATTTTTAGAGGATGATTACTATTATAATAGGAGTCAAACTTAACAAAACTACTCAGAAGTATCACGGCTTCTCCCTCCACCCTCCTCAGTGCACTAGAATACAAATCTAAGAAAAAAACACCAAACAAACTAGAAAATACAGAACTAGATTTCTAATAAGGATCTACTGGACTTGTGTGAAAGGGGAAATAAGAGGGAGTCATACAAGTATTACGAAACAGACATCGCTGAAAAAAAGTTACCCCTCCATAGTGTAGCATTTCAAATTTATGTGCCAAAATATGTGGGTGAAACTACTTTCTCACTGGCAGAATTTTTAAGACAATGTCAGCAAAATAACTTTTCTCCTCTGGATTCATATTTTGATAAAATACCATTCCAATTTTCCATTTAATTCAGCCTGAGACAAAGATCTGCTGTGGGTTTCATCACAAATACTGCACAAAAGTTCTAAAAGCAACTCCGAAAAGCATTTTACCACCAAAAGTATCAGAAAACCCTTATTATAGCTTCTGTAATTTCTGTCTCTCCTGTACATACAAACACCTTACAGTAACCTGTAGGTACTCTCCCAGATTAGTACCTCAAGTAATATTGTAACAAACAAAAAAATCATTTAGATAAATGCTGCAAATCCTTAGACTGTAGTTGCTTAAGAATGAAAATTAAATACCGTTACTAAAGTACTTTGAAAACCACAGGTGACAAGAAGGCAAAAGTGAAAACAGTGTTATGGATCAGGATGCCCTGTATTAATCCTAAAAAATTTGCTTCTGAATTATATGAACAAGATTTTGCAATTATCCTCTAACGCATTCAGGGTTATGGTTTGACATGCTCTATATTATGTTTTCAGCACAGACCTTGCAAAGTCAGAGGCTCTGAAATGAGCAGAACATTTGGACGGTTACAGTAGACTTGAGCACTACGTGCAAAGCAAAATCAGTCCTCCAGAGGTACACAGCTCATCTTTGCACTGACCAAAAAACCTCCAAGACCTACAGACAGGAATTTTTTTTTCCCCCCTTGTTATGACTGATGTATCTCAGCTGCAAAATGGAGATCCAGATTTGCAGATAGCTAAGTAAAGGAGTTAGCCACGGGCCAGATCTCTGTTTATACATAATTCACCTTTGGCCACCACTGAAGTCACAGAATATGATTTTCTTCAATCAAAGGAGGCAAAATTAAGAAATTAAAAATGACTCAAACATTTAGAAACACAGAAACATCGGGGTTGGATAGTGGGGATTGTCGCCCTGGCCCAGGTGCAGGACCCTGCACTTGCTCTTGTTGAACCTCATGAGGTTCACCTGGGCCCACATCTCCAGCTTGTCCAAGTCCCTGTGGATGACATCCCATCCCTCTGGTGTATCGGCAGCACCACTCAGCTTGGTGTCATCCATGAACTTGCTGATGGTGCACTTGATCCCGCTGTCTATGTCGTTGATAAAAATGTTAAGACAGGTCCCAGTACAGACCCCTGAAGGACACCGCTTGTCACTGATCTCCATCTGGACTTTGAGCCATTGACCACTACCTTCTGGAAGCGGTCATCCAGCCAATTCCTTATCCACTGAACAGTCTACCCATCAAATCTGTATCTCTCCAACCTGGCGAGTAGGATGTTGTGGGAGACCGTGTCAAAGGCCTTGCAGAAGTCCAGATAGATCACATCCATTTCTGGCACTTTAATCTCCACATCATCCATCATCTGTCTCATTCATTTAATGACAAAGTATGTTCCTCCATTGTTTACATAATCTTGTTGTACCACTTTTAACCTAGCAAAGTATATATACAGCTTTTTTTTTTTCCACTCCACATCAGATAACATTGTATAATCAAACCCTGGTTTCGGCAAGAAATGAGAGTTTTCTCCTAAGGTTGTAAGCTTATCAAGGGTAGCTGTTGCAGCATTGCCCTTGCCTCTGTTCTATGAGAATTAATTATCCTCAGTATGAGGGAAAAGTACAGTGGAGTTCCCTTGCTTTGGGAGGTCTATCCCCCTATAATGACTTAAAAACAAAGTCACTTCAAGCTTGAAGGACAAATTCAGCACATAACAGTCATGGGGAAATATTACACATTGTTCCCCACTTTCCAGCCTGCCTCCCTGATGAGGTTATTACAGCGTAAAACTGAAAAAAATCAGAGGTTAAAATAAAACCCTTCCCCCTTTGGACTGCAAATAGTTTTAAGACCAAAATGACCTATTTGATTTTTGTCATTCTTTGTGAAAGAGCTTCCTTTCTTCCCAGAATTTTATACTGCTCTAGTTCTTTTACTAGTCACAAGGTAGATTTCAGTGTCAATCTACCAGTTTTAGAAGCTGATTGATGCCAAACTCTGTGCCAACTGCTACCCAGGGAGTTACAGTTTACTCCTTCTCAGTAGTGAAGTGTGAATTTAAGGGCTGAGATATTGTGTCAGCAGTGGTGCAGAAGTCTTCCAAGCTTTCCAAAGCATGCACAGTGGGAAGAATACAAGATGATGTCTAGCATGAGGAACAAGAAAAGTTGTGGAAATCATTTAGGTATAGCCTGGGTAGGATGGAGGCCTGACTGGAAGGCTCTAAATCCTTCCATGGTTTGATTCATGCCTCTCCACATCAACAGTGATTATTTGTGATGACCAGGTATATTCAGGACATGGTCACCTTGCCTGTTCTGATAATTTCTTAGACTTAACTTCTGTTTCTACATTTTGTTTAAATACATAAGCTTCACCTCCTAGGAAGCATCATACTTCAGATGCCTTTGGGAGTGGTGAGGTTCCTCCCCCCCTGCTTCTGAGGGAAGAAGGATGTAGCAATTAATTACCTTGCAAACACAATATCATCTCAGGTCATCTATCATCCATGTAGTGTCTCTGCTGTACTATGGTTAATGTAAGTCAGCAGATACATGTGTCTGTCATCCATCTCTGTAACACATCTCTCTAGCAAGATGCCTGTGGGAGAAGATGTACATAAAGCAGACTTTTTTTTTGTTCTGAGGCCATTCGAATCAGTCATAAATCTAGCTTTTTCACTCATGAGCTATGCTGATTTGTGTGCATTATGGCCCTCACAATGAACAGAACCGGGAGAGAGAGAGTGCAGTTCAGCAGTGGTTAGGCTCTGCAGAAAGTTCATAGCCCACAGCATCTGCACATAAATAACAGGCTATCATGGTTGAAGGCAAACTGTGTCTGTTTGGGAATTTCGGAGCAAATTGCATCCTGGGACAGGGCTCTGACAAACACTCATTGCACTCAGGACTTCAGGACAAAAAATCTCAGGACCTCGGGCATAGGAGAAGGTCATCCAGCCTACAGCTTGAACTCTCAAGCATTTTCATTCTCCTGCACATTATGAGCAGCCCTTGCTATACCAGGGGTACAATCCGGAACACTGACCTTCATTCTTTTATTTTCCAAGCTATGTAGCACATTAGTAGAGGAAAGCTAATGCAATTGGCATCAAAGAACTTACATGCTGTCTGATGGGCTGGCGAGCTGCCAAGCCTTTAATCCACCATGTGACTGACAGGACTTCAGTCCCCAGGAGAAAGTGATTTTTAACAGAGTTTTCTATTTCTCTGAAGTTATCAGCAGTTTCATTCAGATCATACAGATCAAATGCCTTCAAGGTAAGTGATTATTTAAGGAATCATTTTCAATGAGAGCTTTTGGCCCTAATGTTCATTCTGATAGTATTTAGAAGAAAAAAATATACTTTGGTTCTCTGATGTTGAGCTTTTTTGTACCAACTAGTGACAGATGAGGCTTATGCTACCAAAAAAAAAAAAGTTTGGTCTTTTTATATATCAAAAAAAAAAAAAAGCAAAGTTCGCAGCTAAATATGGTATACATGCCAGGGTCACCTAAGCAGATGAAGTCAAATCCATATTAAAATATCTTATATCCTTATATCGCAGTCTAAAATATCAGTGCGTATTAAAGCTGCATCCATAGTGTTTGCTTACCAAGTGCTCAGAGAGGAATGAAGGAGAAGGATGCCTGGATTCAGCAAAGCACTGCAGCATGCACTGATTTCTTCATAAAAAAATGTCCCAAAGTAATAAAATTAAATCACCTCAATGGCTTGTAATAGGACTTTAAGTTGGCTAAAGCTTTGAGGTAAATCTGCCTAGATCTTTTCCTTAGAGTGAGTTCACAGAAAAGACAGTCTCTTGAAATTAAAATGGCAAAATATCATTAGAATAAGAACCAGAATAATTAACTCTTTATGACAGAGAAAATTCAAGGGGATTAGATAAGACAGAAAAGACATAAGAAGTGGGTTTAGGAAAATTCTCCCTTCCTCCTCTGCCTTTCCAGGCTGTTCTTCTCCCCCGGGTTTGGCACAGCTTTCTGGTTTGTGGCAAACATTGCTTGGCCCCTGAGCTCCTGATGAAATTTCCTTTCTGTCATCCAGAGGCCTAGGGAATGTCACCTCCCAGCCCTGCCCAGCATCTCTCTTTTCCCTGTGCTGCCAGCTCTCTCCTCCCTCACGGTCTTCACCCACAGCCCACCGGGGCACCGTGGGGCCATCCCCTGCCTCCCCCTCTGCCTGGCTCTGTCTGTGGAGGAGTTTATTGCTCAAACTGAACAAACAAGCCAGATAAGCTGCCATGAAGCCTAAATCCAGGAATCCTCATACACTTTGGTGGCCAAAATTTCTCAGTGAGGCATACACAGCACATCCATAAATCTCGATCCAGGGCTTGGAAGGAGTGATGCTCTTGTTTAAATCTATGCCCCTCAGAAGTCCCATCGATTTCAAGAGGATGACTTAGGCATGTGAAGTAAAGCACATATATTTTGCGGGCTGTAGGCTTAGCTTTCATAGGAAGTGATAAAGGAGATTTACAACATTGCTTTTTCACCTGAGTTTTTACCCCATTTGTCCAGCTGGGTAGAAAAATGACCCAAGCTAGCCAGTAAGTACGGCGAGTGTTTGAACAGGCTTTCACTGCACAGGAATATGAACAAGGGAAAAACGATCTGAAATTCTCATATTTACAGAGAGTTGATGCTCCTTTCCTTTCTTTTTAATGTCCCAACTGAAGGGGTTGGGTTCCCAACCAAGACATTGATCGTCTTAGACCAAGCACTGAAGAAATGCCTAATGAATGACAAACCTTGTAAAAACACCTTGCAACTGAAATATGAGATGCAAATAAATGTAGATATGCACCCTCTGCTCCCAGTTACAGAAAAACAATCCATTCAAAATCCTGTATTTCCACGCAGCTAGTTTTGCTCATTTTTACTATACAGTAGAGAATAAATAATTAGGTAAAAAGCTGGTTAAAATTCTCAAAGCAACATCCATTTATCTACATAGCAGTTATCTTATCTCCCAATTTACTGGTTCAGCTCTTTAATATATACTTTACAAAGTCTGAAATCCAGTGCAAAAGAATCAATTTTAGTTGGAGAGACTCAGCCGAGGCATTTGTTAGGGTTGTTTGGTTGATTCTTTTTTTTTGGTGGAGTGATTAAATGCTCAGTGCAATCTGCCATCAAATTATTTTTGGAGTTTAACACCATTTCTAATTTTTTTCCTATGCACTTTGAAGCATAAAAACCCCCACATTATACAAATCAATATACGATCATATTGGTTTTATTCGTGCTTTAAGGGGGAGGACAAAAGGGAGGTGGACCGATACCTACTTTTTCATGGCAGAAAATAGCATGGCTTCAAAAATTGATTGGAAATAAATAAAAGCTAGCCTCAGGTGCACATTTTATATTCCCAGAGATGGTTTTGAAACATAATAAATTGCTGGAAACAGAGGCTCTGCATCCAGCAAATTATGTCAAAAAGCCCTCCAAGGCCAAGACCACTTATGCTGTGCACACGACTGCCTAAGATAAAGCATTCATTGAGGTGACATTCTTGAGATAACACAAGCATGTGCACTATCAGAAGAAGCTGGGTCTTTGGGAAAGAAGTGAAATTATCTATTTCCCTTTCTTTAGCATACATGGTGAACTGCTTTTAGATATTGTTTTCACAACCTATACAAATAAATATTCTTTGTTTAAAAAATAGACTGCATAAATACACTCAAAAACCTGGGAAGAAAGACCTATCTGAACTCAAATCCAAGGTCAGATAATCTCAGCTGAATGCAGCTGCAAAATTCCAGTCCCCATGAATGAAATGCTAATAAATTGCATTGCAGAGTACACTGTGTAAAGAGAATGTTAACTTCTTTCTTCCTTAAACGCAAATTAGATTCATTTTGCACAAAAGATACTCACTGAAGGTTTAGCACCATTATGCTGCATCATGTCTCTTATTCCATAAAGTATATTCTGAAAAGAACAATTTGTTTTCTAATATGCCTAATGGGGTGTGATTTATGAACTTAAACACAAATTGGTCAGTACGCTCAAGATGCCTGTCTCTGCAAACAGGAAGAACTTGTCTTCAAAAAGATTTCAAAAAGCAAAAATTAGCTGACTAAGTCCTCCTTAGAAGTGCATAAAACCATGTATCCAGATGGCAGTGAACTTGACATTAAATGAATTTAAAATTTAAGGGGGAAAAAAACATATTTTATATGTCTAATAATTTATAAAGAAAAGGACATAGGTTTAAATTTTCCTTTTTGTGGCAAACTGTAATTGTTCCTTTGACATAGTCTTGTTAAAATTTATAGTTGCAATGAATGTAGCATCAGAAAAAAATAGGCCTGAAGAGCTCAGTTAAGTATTTATAGAGCTACTAGAATTATCTATATTCTGCTTCAACATTTTGGAGGATATTCACATTACATTGTAACTTTATAACCTTTTCAGTCTAGTGAGTAAGGTTTTAAGTTGTCATTCATAGCCTGATCTTTTTTATTGCTTCAATTCTTTCCAGTCAGGGAAAGGGAAATTCTTGGCATTATTTACAACCAAAACTGACTTGCACTCATCAGTAGTTCTGAGCTCTAATTCTAAAAGCAGGACTTGAAAATATCAATTGATGCTAATGATCTGGGATTTGGGGAAAAAAAGATACAAGCACATAAAGAAACACATTCCCAGGTATCAGGAAGAGCAGATAGAGAAACTAAAAACTATGGGCGTTGTCTGAAATGCAGTGAAGCAAGCAGAAAGATTATCATCTGCTTCAATGGCCTTTAGTTTACACTGTATCATTCCTTCACACAGTGCTGGTCAGCCTTAGAAATGGCTTCTCTAGGACTTAAGGGAGAGCCACTATAAAATCTAATGTAAAAACCAATTCTGAAGTGACCACTGCTTGAAATTAATACATACTTATTTTATATCTGTTCCGATTTGTAAAATTATAGAATGGTGACTCACAGCTGCATTGTGTCTTCCATACAATTTAAACAAAAAATTCACAGAATTTAAAACCCATCGACTCACAGAAACCTTCTTTTTAAAATTTGGTCCTATTTATCACTGCTGGAATTTTAGATTATGAAATTATTTTCTAAGAAGTTAGTTCCAAGTGATGACAAAATTAAAAGTATCTCAATGAAGACTGTCAGAGGACTTCTGGTTGATAAAAGACAATTAGTTTAAAACTATGATAAAAAAAGAAGTTAGAAGCTCGGCAATATTATCATAATTCTTCTTATATTGAAGGTGTAACTTAAATAAAGACTGTGTATTAGCTACTTTAAGTAACCAGAGCAATGAAAAGTCTGCTTTCCTGCAGTCCTGTTAGGCACAAATACACTTCCTCTGCCTCAACGGTACTGAATTCTGAGCAGCTTTCACTGAAAACTACAATATTAATATCACCAGAACACCAATATGTCAAAAGAATGATTTATAAAGCCCCATTCGCACCAGTCTACAATGACAGATGTATTTCACCAGATCAGATTTCAGCCAGACTGTCAAAAATCAGTATTCCACCTGAAATAGATGTATTTTGCCAACATCAACAAGAATGTATCGGGGAGTCTTGTCTCCTCTCCCTGAAGTTCTTAAGTGCCAAACTTAAGTCAGCAAAGAAACTGAAGCTGCAGTCCTTTTGGTGTGAATAAGGGGTAGCAGCTGCTGGGCTACTGGTGGAGCTGTCAGTGAGTCTCTGGCTTCTGCATTAATTTCATCCATTATTAAAAAAAAAAATATCCTGAGTCTTGTCACCTCTAGGGCAAGCTAATCTGTTCAGATCTTGGAACTTGTGTTCACTTATATCACATAAATACACTGTAATAGCTACAACGTGATCATTTCAGGGAACTGTTGTGCTTGGGTAAGGCCATTTATTTATTTATTTATTTAGTCTTGCTGCACATTTAGACTTCAGAATATGTAACAGTGTGTTAGTCCTATGCCTTCTATGCAGAGTCGTACTTGTTACTGTACTGTTCAACATTCTGCTGTTCATTTTTTTTGCACCTTTAAAGACCCCAGGCTCCCTTACCAAGCTGAGCTGATGGCACTGTAGGCTCAAAATCCATTTCTTTAAAGACAGCATCAGACTCAGAGTGGTGGTGAACCTGGATTTTGTAACAAGAAATCTAGACCTCCACTATTCCAAACTCTTATTTTTTGTTTCAGATGACACGGCAACAGTGCATTGTTCAGTTCCTGTCAAGAGAGAACATGAGTAAGATGTTTCCAAACTACATTAGAGAACTCTGCTATTAAGGCCTGAAATGCCGACCAGTGCCCAAGAGCATCTCAGAGCACTCACTCCCCAGAGGGTCCAGCCCCCTCAGTGAGACATTCACGACACACCAGAAAATGTCAAACACTTTCAGACTCAGACACTTGCTCTGTATTCTCCTACGAGTCAATTAGCTCATCATCATGACAACTTGTGAACTTCTAATGCTCTACAAACAGTCTCCAAAGATTAAATCAAGGTCATTGTACTCATATCTGGTTTTATTCTAAACCACAGCAGATGTGAAGGCAGGTTGTAGAAGGCACTCATTTTAAATTACTCTGTTATTTACTCTACTAACCAAAACCAACTAATGGAATGGTGTAAGAAATGGCCTCCGTATATATATTTGAAATATTAGATGGTTTTCTTCATATATGATACCCACTTAAGTAATAAATTTTAAAGCATAATCACCACAATGTGTAATAAAATCCTTATAAAAAGAAATGAGATCAAAAGATCAAACTACAAGGTATTTTTTTATGAAGAAAATGTGAAGATCTTTTGAAGTAGCCCATCTTTAAACCTATATTGAGTCCAGAATGAAGTGAGCTGTAAACTCAATTTCTTTATATTAAGCCTGGAATGACCAAGGCAGTAATGGAAATAAATAAATAAATATTAGAAGGCATTTTGAGATGAAATGTAGAGCAACCAGTGGATCTTTAAATGGAGGTGAAGTCAAATAAGTTATAGTAAACAGCGGAAATCAATTTAATACATTCCGATTAAGCTGAATCCATAAGGAAGAAGGAAGAGAAGCCAACCAAATGAACACTCAGCTACAAAGAATACGTATATACAGGTGAATGAAACAGCTGGCTCATATCACAAAACACTCCCTATATCTTTTTAGATACATAGAATTATTGAAATTTATATTGTAATATATATTATACTGTAGGTGTAACAGAAACATAGACTAGGGTGGAATAAATTGCCTTTCATTTTAGCAGGTTAACAAATACAACAGTCGAAACAAAGGCGTAGTGAACTTATATATGGAAATCTTCCCTGCTTCTACACATTTATTAGGAACGTCTACTAACAGAAATACAAGTAAGTACAATAAACAGTGTGGTCTTGCCTCTGAGTCCACTTTGGAGTTTAGTGTAGATTATCACTTAGAGCTGTCTTGACAAAGAGATCAGTCAATATGAAACCACTCTCCTTGGTCACAGTTTTGTAAAGCATTTGCAAATTCTCTCACGATTCACTGCCAGTCTAAATTCACAGTCATGAATATGTGTACGTAGAACCCTTTCTTGATTTTGTCCTTTGGAGCATTCAGCAACTAATAGCACAATTAACTTAATCAAAATGGCAGGTGAAAAGAACCCAAATAATATATTTTCCATTTCAAATTGCAGTTTACTGTGTACAACACCCTCTGAGAAACAGAGCACGCCACAGATTGGCTTCAATTTGGTACAGTGAAAAGCTGTCACTTCAGGTGAGGAGCAGTGGGGGGCTGCAAGGTAAAGGAATTTCTTCCCTCATAAACCTGCCTGCTCAAAAATGATGCAAAACAACGCACAGCAGGCTCTGAACACTCAGTGATCATCCAGCAGTGGTCAGTTTAAGCAGTGGGAGAAGAAAAGCACCCCTCCGCGTCCACTGCTTATTGCAGAATTAAAGCATTCTCCCATAAGAAAACCTGAGCCCAAAACCCTTCACTTGCTCAACCTCACTGAGCAGGAAAGAGGTAACAGAAATACTACTACTACCCATTTGTGCATGTGGCAGCTATCTGAAGCCCTGGAGAATTTCAAGTGTAATCCAAACCAGCAATTTCCAGTGAATGCAGGCTCATTCTTAACGTTCCCAGTGACAGAAGCATTACATTTACTATCAAGTTTGGATGAGTTATGTGCACGTTGATTGAGTTAGGTGGATTCATTACCTCCTGATGGCAAGAAGGGAAAGAGGAGAGTAAGAGCTACCTTGTGCCAGTGAAGGGGTTGGCATGTACCCAGACACACTGTGGTATCAGCAAGCTGGGACTGTCATGTTGGATAGCAGTAGTTAATAGTGAAAGAGCGCAGGTCTGATGTAGAGTAATTCTAAGCAAGACACATACTCATAGGAACAGAAAGTTTCATTTAGAAAGCTCAGCGTTGGCGAACGTTATCTACAAATTTTGTGCAAACAACTCCAATTTGAACACTAACGTGCACAACCACAAGCTGCAGAAAGATTTATGATCATATCAGGCTCAGCCTTATTTTATGGTTGCCATGTGAGATTTTATTTCTGGAAAGAAGCACCATTGATAAAGAGGTGTAATTGTCTGTCAGCATGCCTTATGCTGCAGTTACTTCATTTACTTCAAGCCTGAATCTCATTACTGCTTCAATTCTCCAGGTTCCCCTCCATCTCGAGGTGGGTGCTTAATTAGAGCAGCTCTGGTAATGCAAGCAAATACAGCAGACTTTTGCTTTTTTCTCCCCGTCATCCTGACAAATCTAATAGACTATTGATTTTCCATCCTCAAAGAGATCAGGCTTCACTTTTACCATTCAATCATGATATTAGATGTCCATTAACTCCAATTCCCTGGCCTGACAGCTTGTGGACACCTCCAAGGCTGTTCAATCAGCCAGTCAACACCCAGACAACAACGCAATTACAAACCTCCTCTAGACCATAGCCCAGGTCTCAACCTTCTTCTTTCTCTTGCTTCCTAAGAAGTTTCAGTTCCTGTTTTTGTATTTCTTGTTTGTAAACTTAATAATTCTATTGCTTATTTAATTACTGTGCTTGAAAGAAAAAATGTTTCTGATTGAAAGGATTATTGTGTTATTCCCCATCAAAATCATCCTTTTTAAGTGAAGTTATTCTTTCATTTCTGCTGCGTCTGTAATGGCTTGAAACTAAAGCAACTTCATCAACATATCATATAAACATTTGGTATCTGTCAGAGGAAATAAATTTGTCAAATCTCAGAGATCTTCATCAACTTCAGCTGTGCAATTTATCCTGCCATTTCAAAAATCCCAGTCAGGAATGATTAGTCCACTAAAGAGATCACTCAGTATTTCATGAAAAGAAAAGAAGGGAGATCATTCTATGGCTTCCCCTTGCTTATTAGCCACTCCACATTATGAACTTTAACAGTCAAGAATTCTCTGACTACTGTTCTTCTCTCCAATATTTTGACATTAAAATGTACGTTTAGCTAAATTAACTTTACATTATTGATATACCCATTCTCTACATACATTAAAGCCCCAAGCTTTTTCTTATTTTTTAGCTGCTGCCAATCAGCAGAGCTTATCAGCCCACGGTATTTCTGGCAATTGCAAAATGAATGCTCTAAGTACTTCGCTCCAAGTTTTAATAGCTTGTAACAACTGTGGCATGAATGACCTCAGTTTGTTAAGCACAGCCATGCAATTTGGCATGAACACAGAGAAAACACTCGTAGCTTGTGGGAATATCCTTCTACAGATAAAGTGAGTATGGAAAAGTAACTGCTCGTGATAATCTGATCTATGGAAATGCAGCTTAAATGCTTTTGTTTGTTCTTGACTGATAGATGGACAAAAACAATCAGCTTTCCTTGCTTTTAGCTCTATGCACAGTGCAACAAGATTCACGTGATACTTTTCTGACAATTTTTACAAGAAATGGGGCATATTGGTGTTCACTTAAGTTCTGCCTGCTGCACTACATTTGACTCAAAATATTTTACAGCTGAAATTCTAAGTACCTAACCCTGTATAATTCTACCTGTATATTGCTGCCTTTAATTATTTGATGATTACATTGCATGGCATTCTCACTGCATGTAACTAGGGGATGCAGGCAAGCAACACGGGTCACTTAGGATAATGCACATCATATCTGTGGAAATACTTTGGTTCTTTGGTGAGGGGATATGCAGGTGTTTCAATGGGAATTACCATTTATCTTTAATGAACTAATTACTGGGTTTACATACCTCAGTTTGAATACAGCTATTTTCGTTTTAACTGAATGTTCCATTTTAAACAGTAGATACACTTTCTTTTATTACTGGTAATATTGTTAATAAGAAATCTGAAAAGTTTTTGTAGTGCATGTTCAATTAACCAGTTCTCTAAACAGATTTTCTGTTCCATCACAGAGATCAGGGATGTCATAATTGCCAGTGGTTATATTACACTTTATTCATCCTACGATCAAATCCTTACTAGGTCTACCACTCTGGCCAGATTGATACACCTCAAAAGACCGAGTTCACATCCTCTACTAATTCTTCCCTAGGATCTTCAAAAAAGAGCTCTTAACGTGGCAAAGCACCTTTCTGTACTGTGATGCAGAAAAATCTGAACAGGGAAGAATGATACTGTCACAAACAAACTCATTTGTATTCTCCTAAGTTGATTTTATCAAGGCGTAGAATACTAATTCACACAATACCCGCACCCTATGGTAAATATTTGACCAACTGCAAAATGAATGTCATCCCTAAATTGCATAGCATGTCCACTGAGATATTGATAGCAGTTCAGCAGCTCCCTTAAACACCCCTCAGAGCAGACTGAATTTAAAATAATGATGTGGTGACACTACATACAGTTGGCAAAATTCAAAGACTATACACAAAATGATGGAAATTAAACCTATTTACCCTCAAATTTTGATGTATCTTTCACACCTCACAGCCTAGCTAAGGGTAAACTGAGGCTATCTAATATTTATGATGTCTTCATCTGCTCACATTCCCAGAGAACTCAAAGGATCAGTTTTAAGTTGGTTTGCAGGAGACATATTCTGAAACTAAAAGCCAGTGTTTGCAGATATTACTGTTTTCATGTTCAATCCAGTACTCAATCCTCATTCCTGGACACTATAGAATACTAGAATTTGTGTTAAATGAGATTTTCCTCTCCATAATGCAACCAGACAGGAAATGGGGATGATGTGTCACCTTTGATGACACTGTTCTTGTTCACTCCTGACAAGAGTTTAGCCTCTAAAACACTGTATAATTCACCAAGGACATTATAGCAAAATTTGAGCGTGTAATATATTGAAAATATAAAATATACACTAGGGTGATCTCTCCTGAATACTAACAACACAAAGTCCCTATTTTATTATTTCCTATATAGATTCTTCTTCATTCAAGAGACAGTTTGAGAGGACTTAAACTTTCTATGGACTAACTGATGTTAATCATCCTTTCCACCAAGCATCTCTATCAACGTCTTCTGCAGCTGTAGGCTGTGCCTCTGACCTGAATGTCTCATGTAATTTTGGGGGTGTGTCTCTGCAGAAATCAAAGGTTAGACAACCCACACATTGTTAGGCTTCACAATGGCTGATTACTGCCTTTAGTGAAGCAAATTTGCCCAGTTCACTGATTTTGATTCTTTGATGCAAAAAGGACATAGCCAGTTTAGATAGTCAGCAAAAAGCGATACCCTGCTTCTGGAGAAGAGCTGCTGAAGAATTATGGCTGAGTTAATAAAGTGGTTTCAGAAATTAATTAAATTAATATATTAGTGATCAGGCATGGAAGCAGGACAGAAAGGAATTTGCATACAGAAATTAACTTCAACCAGAAAGACGACTATCAACCTGTTTGGTCTGTTGTATCACTCCAAAGCAATCCTTTATTTTAGCAACCAGTAGGCTCTCTGCCAGCACTGGACCCTTTCTCACAAAAGTCTGATAATCTTCCCTCTCTCCCTCCTCTCTTTAGCAGCTTCCTCTTTACTGGTTTCCCTTTTGTTCTTTATAAGCTTCTTCTCATTCCATCTTTGGCATCACCTGAATCATTCTTGCAGGACTAACCTAGGAACCTGAAGTGGTCACTGTAGGTAGCTTGGTACTATCAAAGTTTGTTAATCAATGTCGGCGGGAGGGATGTGGTGTTGATTTTAGTTGAGGTACTTCTAATTGCATATGTCAAACAGGAACCAAGTTTAGGACTTTACGTTTTCCCTGTTTGCAATGAGACATCAGTTCAAAGTTTCAAGCAAGAAAGACTAAGGATTGTGGCAAGCAAAGGAATTTAGAGCAGGGTGGAGAAAGCCTTTGCTTTCTGACAAAAGACTTAAGATATTTAAACATAAAGGAAAAGATGCCATTAGTTCTGGTATAGTTAACACCATTCAGTCTCATTAAATTCTGACTGTGTCACTGAAAATAAAAAGCCCAGAGACATACATCTTTTTTTCTAGGAGGACCTGTCTCAGGACCAGAAAAAGTCTCTGTTGGCCAGCCAAAGAAAATCTGCTGATCAGACCTCTGACTAATCCTTCCTTAGCAACCTTGTAACCTTTAGATCCACTGACATTATCTTTGCTCAGCCTTCAATCAAGACAGAGGATGGTGCCACCAATGCACTGTTTTATCTGAGACAAATTACACAGGACCATATAAACACGGTATCATTGAAACTGCTACATGACCTACATATACGGGAACAGATTTTGTAACAGAGATGTCATTTCAAGTAGTAACCACATGAACTTGCCAACAAATCTACTCAACATGCAACTCAAAATAATCTTAAAAGGCACTGTTCTTTGATTTATATAAAAATAGTTTTTATGTCCATTTATACAGGTTTTAGTATGCATTTATAATCAGCCTTCAGCCTGATTCAATAATCTTTAGGCAGATTCAGTAGGCACAAAGTCAACAGGACCACGGGGCTGCTTAAAGACTACCAAAATGAGCTAAGGTTAAAAAAACAAAAAAAAACACCCCAAACCCAACCAAACCTGAGCCCAGAGAGAAGTCTTCACCGAAAGAAGCAAATGTGTAATTAAAGTTACACTCTCACTCAGAGACTGAAAAATTAGAAGGAGGGACTGTTCTAAATAATACATTCTATTTCTAAAAACTTTGCACATAGCCCTTTTTTCATCTGCTGACCTCACCAGAGGGAAAATTGCTGTATCTCTTTTAATAAAAATTACATATCTCATTTGCAGCTTTCCAATCTGTTTCATCTGGAAGCTGTTTCATCTATTCCCTGTAGGTGGAATTCCTCCTTTAGACCTTTAATTAGGTGGTGTTGCCTTGACCACTGTAGCTTAGATTTAGTTTAGTATTCTAACTCTAAAATGGCCACTTGTGTATTTGTGCTCCAATATTGACCCTACAAATTTATCTCAGAATGTGTTAATAGTGGTTTAAAGTGCTGTGTTTTTTTTTCACCTCGTTCCAGTTCACTGTTTTGTTGTGTTGTTTTTTTCCTAAGAAGGCCAATACCATTCTTTGATGGCCCTTGTTTTGATTGTCTCTGAATTCACCACTGCCTCTTTTAAATGGCACTGTAAAAAATGGATAACAAAGTACAGAGAATTCACTTCCATCTACTGCAATGTTCTTTTTCACACATCTCAGTACACAATTCTGAATTAGCATTGCTGCAGGTTACAATCACGACTTGCTGATGTGCTTTATCTACTGAATATTTCATGCATTTGATACTATCAATGATAAGATTTTAATGAAGTGTTTACAGGCATTATCTCAAAGACCAGTGAATAATTTCATCCTTCTCTGAATGTGTTCAGAGTTCAAATAACAAACAAACCAAAAACCCAACAACAAATGCATAGAAGATATCTCCCAATAGAAGATATCTTCTGATTTCTGGTTTACTTCAGGGTGGAAACTTGGGGTCATATTTTAACGTTGGTCCCTAACTTAGGGCATTGTTACTTCCTAGTGCACTTTGGTTTGAATTTTCATTTGTATGCAAATAAGTCTCTGATTTATGGCACTAGTAAAGATATTACTCAATGACTCCTGTTTTTCAAAATTGCTTTCAGGGTATGTAAAATTAGATAAGCAACAATTTTCTCGGAGCCTGCATGCTGGTAAAATCCAGTAGAGTATTAAAGCATCACCCAGTTTTTTACCAAAATAAAAAAATAAATTAGTTTTTTTATATGAAACCCATGTTTTCAAAAGAGCTTATTTCTTTAAAAATATGAAGAAATAGATATTTACTTTAAAAAGTTCAATATCTTTATCTGGTTCTCTCATATAATAAAATCTGTCCAAGCTTTTCATTCACACTTTGCTTCCAAGAGACTAAGGGATTTGTGGAAATACTTTAAATTCACACCTGAGTTTTACTGAAGTTCAGTCATTGGTAAAAAAACTATGCCTACAAACTAAAGGAATTAAATGAAAACAGTAAGTAGGAATGATGGTATATCATGCTTTATCAAAAAGCAACATTCAAAGATAGTTTTTTCAACACAGCCAATCCAAAGTGGTTTTGTACATTTTTCTTTACACAGAACCGCTATGGTTGGAAAAGACCTTTAAAATCATCAAGTCCAACCATTATCTAACTCTACCAGGGCCAATACTACACTATATACTCAAGCACCATATCTGGATGGCTTTTAAGTACATCCCGGGGTGGTGATTCAACCACTTACCTGGGCAGCCCACTCCAGTCTTTGATATATGGAAGTTTTTCCTAATGTCCAACCTAAACCTCCCCTGGTACAGCTTGATGTCATTTCCTCTTGTCCTATCAGTTGTGACTTGTGAGAAGAGACCAACACCCACCGCTCTACAACCCCCATATTAGATATTTATATCTAAAGGGTGGGTGTCAGTAAGATGGGGCCAGGCTCTTCTCAGTGGTGTCTAGTGACAGGACTAGGCACAAGGGCCATACACTAGAAAATAGAAGGTTCAACCTCAATATGAGGAAATACTTCCTTTACTATGAGGGTAACAGAGAACTGGAACAGGCTGCCCAGAGAGGTGGTAGAATGTCTGTCTCTGGAGACTTTCAAAAGACACCTGGACTTGTTCCTGTGTGATCTGCTCCGGGCAATCCTGCTCTGGCAGGGGGTTGGACTAGACAGTCTTGAGAGGTCCCTTCTACCCTCCACCATTCTGTGATTGCCTATCCATCAAAATTAAGCTTCCGGCTGCTCACTCTTTAAATCCAAAGGAAAGAGAAAGGAGTAAGGAACAGCAGGGAGGGCAGAACAAGAGCATGTGCTAAGGAATCTTCTTACATTGTCCTTCCATAATGGAAGGCATCTCAGCTCTGCTGGTCTGACAAACTCGCTTAATTGGAAATCAAAATAATTTTTGCATGCACATACACAGCGTGATTCAGAGAACCTCGTATCTGTCACGTTATCTCCAGCTGAAGAAGCGCTGTCATTAGTTAGATGACTGCGCTTCAGATGAAATGAGTGGGCAATCACTAATTGCAGCTTAAGGCTGAATTTTCTCCCTGCCACCCTGCTGTACGAGAGATGGAAGAGGGAAACGACATCACCATCAAAACCATCACCACTGCTCCAGTTCTGGCGACTTCGGTGCCTACGGAAGAGCCACAGAAAGAAGAGGTGGGAAAGAGCACCAGGCAACCAGCACCTCTGTCCAGCAGAAAATGGGAAAAGCAGGAGTAAGAGAGTCTGTCCATCTGAAGCTCTGTAGGTGGTCATCAGTTTCTTTCATTGTTTCTACTACCCATGGCTTTTACCACATCACAGACTGACAGACAGCCCAGATGCTGGAACTGTGTGATCTAATTATACAGAACATTACGTTTTGAAATGAGCAATTTATATTGGAAGATGCAGACTGAAAATACTTTGATTTTAATACTCTTCTAAATACAAGCCTGTCATTTACTGTGTATACGGTGTACCCTTTAATGACAAAAAATTCTTGTACTTAATCTTTTTTGTTGTTGTTTAGATCTCCCCAGGGCAACAACCAAATTAATATGCTCCTTATGGGAAAACACATGTTGGTAATAACACTGTAGACAAATTAGGTAGATAACCTGGAATCACAGTCAAAAGTAATCAGATCAGTGCTGAGTTCTAGGACAGAAAATGGTAAGTTTTGCCTTCTGTAATATTTCTAAATCAGGTTTCCCTCTATGACCTAAAGAAAGTATTGTAGACAACTATACAGAGCACCCTTACTAGTGAAAAGAGATTTTCTTTGCTGAATAGAGAAAGAATAAACTTTTAGGTCGAACTTCAAAATCTGCCATTCAAAATGGGAGGTCTCAGGCAGGGAAGACTTTTGTGAGTTACAAACCAGGTCTGGCGTGGGAAGAGTACAGAATGAGGAATGCATGAATGGTATTGCATCTTCAGCTGTTTCTTTAAACTATAGTCAGAAACGTGTCTATCTGTTAACCATTGGAGTTTTCACCTCAAGCCACAGATAGCTGAGCCCCAGAACAGTAAACCATGCTGTTTCCAGTCAGCCTAAATTCCCTGTGCTCCGTTATAGCCTATTACGCTCGCTACAACCCCTGAGCCACTCGAAATAAATCTCCCTCTATTTTGTACTTAGAGTCTCTGTAAGTCTAGGACAGTTACGCTTTCCCTCCCTTGTATATTTACAGCCTGATTCTTCTTTCTTTACAACAGTGTAAATCAAGGGTCGCTCCAATGAAATCAGCACCTTTGTGGTGATGTAAGAGAGGCATTAGAGATCTATAAGGCCCATCGTTCTGATAATGTTAAAAGGAAAATCTGCTATGGCCAGACATCAGATGCGCATAAAATATTTCCTTCAATATTAGATATTCGTAGAAGTAATTCAAAGTTTGCTGATTATTTCTCATTTCCATCTTCTTATAAGCTACCTATTCAATATATCCGTTCTTCCCTATCCTTCTGAACAGATTGAAAAGGTTTTGTTCACATGAATGTATTTGCCAAGATACAGAGAAGTGACTGCACAAAGCATGAATTAACTCAGTGTCTTATTTTATAATTGTCATCTAACACGATCCATTTACACAGAGAAGATCATTTCTTGGTACGAGTGGGTGCTACAAAGATTATGAAGATCTGAATATGTGTATTTATAGAGAGAAGATAATTTCTGCCATTCTCTCAAGTTCAGAAAAATACGATGGAATAGAAAGTCTCAAATTGAGAGAGGGGCAATTGCCAGCATGACGGAAAGAATTTTGGCCTCTGCTGGCAGGTCTCAAGGATCACCAAGAACCTCTGAGACACAGGGGGGTCTCAAGCCACATTTTGGAACTTATAACTCCATCCCACCATCACAGACGACTGCAATTATAATATTTCTAAAACCATCAGAACAAAAATACCCTGTGAATTATTATGTTATGTATAAAATAAAGAGACTGCATTTTATAAAGTCCTTATAACATGGCTGTCTTGGTATATGACACCTTCCAGAGCACCTCTAAATAAGCATTTGGGAAAAGCAATCTGAGTAAATGGTTTTAAAGACAGGTTATTTATTTATTACACAAGACACAACTTCTCACATTATTGCCTCAAGTAAAATGAATGCTGATAATGCTCCTGTCTCTGAAACTGAACACATTTATATTAAAAATGTAGAAAGTACAGTATACACTGAGGTGCAATCTATTGACTATGTCAGTAATAGCAGCTTTTTCATTTTTCCCCTTGTAATAGAAGTCATTGCTTGCATTCAGAATGTATTGTCAAGCTTTATTAATCTCCGCACAGAGGCCATCCTGGGCCTCAAAAGCTATTGCTTTTTTTAAAGAGATGGTATTCTTTTTCTATGGCCTACTCAAGATCTATTTCAGATGTGTCATAAAAAGAAACCTCAAATTACAGGACAACTTAAACAACGCTTAGCGATCAGTGATGTGTTTAAATCTCTCTTCCCTGCAAAGCTTAAAAAATAATTATAATATTTTCAATTTAAAAAAAAAAGTTTCTTTGCAGGTTGGCAATCCCATTTTAAGATGCTTCTTTATCTCATTATTCTCAGCTGAAAATTGATTATTAGACACTGAAGGTGATATTCTGAGCAGGGCGAAATGTATGATCTAGAGAAAGGATTAAGAAACATCTCTCTTTGAGCTCTGTGGAAGAGCAGTCATTTTGGCATCTTAATTCCAGAGCTGAATTTCCAACCCTAGTGAAGTCAGTAGGATCTTTGTTATCTACAGGGTGTTTGGTTAAGTTTTTTTTTTAAAAAACCTGTGAGGGCACACACGAAGTATTTATACTGCAAGCAATCCTAGCAGGACTTGGTATGATGGTCTCTTCCAACCCAAATGATTTTATGATCCTATGATTCTGAAGCCAAAATACCAGGTAAGCCTATATGTACTGAGGAAGGGGGATGTTGTTATAAGGTATAATATCTTTACCATACACGTACGTGGCTTTCCTCTAGAGGGGCAGAATACGATGGGGTAGGACATCAGTAACTCCTCAGTCATCAATTAGATTCAGACTTCTCACAAGCATAAACCCTCTCTCTATTTTGCAGCAATCTTACAGTGGACATCTGCATTAATTATCTGTCTGTCTGCATTAAATGTCTGTCAACCATTGAGGGAGTGGAGACAGCAGATTAAGGCCTTATAACCATTTCAAATACTGTTGGCTTTTCAACATGCCCATGACCGACCTGCACCCCTGTTTCTGCACCTGTTTCAAAAATTACTTTGCCAATTGACTTTCATGTAAAATCCTGCACACCTCTTACTGCCATGAACCAGCACCAAATATCAGCCTGTATTTAAACAACAACATTTTATAGAGCATGGGATGCTGGAATTCAAAACTGTTAATAGTAATATAGGTAGACACTGAAATAAGAAAATACACATTCAATTGGTTTTGTAGTCTGAATTAGTCTGAATTAGTATTATTTAGAATAAATTTCATATTTATAATAAATATAATAAATTTATTCATAATAAATCTGAAATAGTCTGAATTACTTGTCTTTGACACAACTATATACTTCACATTGTCTTTGGAGAAATGATATAAGTATTTTGTACCCTTTAGTAAGACAGCAAAAAAAAAATCATGAAGAGACTGGCAGTTTTGAGGATTTACATTCAAGTGCCATAGACAGGGTTATCAACTTGTTCTTACTACTTGGATATAAAACAAAAATCACTCTACAGAATTACGTACTTGCTGCTGAAGCTCAGTTCCTGTAAAAGCTTAATAGTTTGTGTGTGAAAAGTTAAAAGCAACACTGAATAAAATTTCACTTGGCATCTTTTAGTTAAGTCATGGTAGAAATTAAAAAAAAAAAGGCAAAAAAAAAAAAGCAACTCCAATAGCTAAGTACTGAGACTTCAGTTTTGCAAGTGATGTGTGCAAAATGAAATACAAACCAGATACAACCAATGAAATAAAAGCCATCTCAAACTCTCAGTGAATTACAACTGAAAATTGATAAGCCAACAAGCACTTACACAATAACTTTTGTGGAGTTTTTTAGGCTTGATTTTACAGTTTTCTTTTAAAAAGATGAAGGTAGTTTCAAAAGTTTAATTGCAAGAATCTAATTAAAAGCATTATGATAGAAAGTTACTATTGTGTCTCAGTGCTGGCTAATTGGAAGAACTTTTTTAGGATAAAATAATATGATATCATTATACTAGAAGGCAATAACTTATTGCTAAGTTGGCAGCTTCCCATTTAATAAATTTATTTGTGATTGCTTTGGGGGTGGATGTTACGGACAGAGTCAGTTCAATCATCATACTTTCCATGAATGAGCTTCAACTTTCTTGTGCCATTGCTTGCATATAGGTGGCACTAAAGGTATGCAGTGAGTTATTATAATCTATTTATAATATTTCAGTTTTAAACTATTTTATGGCACATGCTATATATATAGCTCCAATATTGCCATAGTTTACTATATTTGTTCATTTTTGCATATTCTGCAAACATGAGAGATTACCAACTGCGATTCAAATTCCAGGAGGAATTTCTCCTTTAAGCTGGACTTCCCAAGAAGTATGCATGAGTTCAATGTCCTGCTTTCCTCTTGAAAAGAAAAGGTATCATTTACTAGACCTTTGGCCTATCAAAATCAGAGTGTTTTTCTTCCATATGAATTGAAAAAAATCAGACCTTAAATAAATGTGTTGAGAAGCCTCTGAGAGTAATTTATGCTTTTTTTCAAATGGGCTTGCATAAAAAAAGAAACCTTCTTGCAGTTAGGCAGTAAGTGTACTTTGTCTGTTTAATACAGGCAATTGCTGTTGAAGTCAGCAAGAATTTTTTTATGCCAAAGAACTGAATAGATTTTGGATAATTTGACAATTCAAGTAATCAACACACTCCACCATATACTCAGTTCCTTCCGGACTGAAGTACATGACGACAATATCCTGTTTCACTGCATTATAAGATGCTAGGAAAAATTGAGATTCTAGGAAGAACTTGTAGCATTAAATGCCACCAACAGCATTTATCACTGTACATTGATGGGATGATACTTTGGTATCTTATTTTTGGCCACAGCAATTCTTTTTTAAGTTCCCCTTAGAATGGCTTTTACATTTTAATTTTCAGACTCAGCATTAGTAAATAAGGCACATATTGATTAAAACTACTTTAAAGAAAAAAAACCACATATTTTGATACTTTCAAAGTAGTCTCATTTGCACATAAAATAGAGAAAATTAGATCTAGGACAACTGATTTTTGTTAATCAGTCTAGTCAACCCCTAAAAATATCAGATCCTGAAGCAAAACAGCCTAGTTGCTCAGTGTCTATGGATGACATAGTCATGCTTTATACCAGAGAGAATAAGCTCAAAAGCTCCAAAATGATGTAGCATAACTAGTTAAGTTCGTCCTCCGATAAAGCCATCTCTATTCTGTGGCCTATTTTGCTCTGTAGGGCAAATTTCAGACCAGTAGTTGTCTTCTCTACCCAGAAGTTTTACAGCTCCATTTCCTACAGTCTTACATGCCTCTGACATCTCTCCATTGTCAAGTGTTATGTAATAGGCTAGAAATACTCCTATGCACACAGGCATTTACGCATACATTTATCCATATCCTCCATTCTGTTTTGCCAGACATACAAACAATTCAGTAAATATGGTCACTTTAATGACAGTGATAGCATAAAAAAAGACACAATACTGCTATTTATAGATATTCCCATTTAAAGGCATTCCTGTGACACCAGTGTTTCTACACAATGACTTTTCTTCCCACCATTCAGTCTGTGAAACAATCTTCTATCAAGCAACTGTAAGTAGTAATCAAGACAGATTTAGGGATGTGATAGCTGCCGGAAATTTGTGATCAAGATTTGGGTTGGTAAAAGGGCATAGACCTAGCCAGGAACATGAAAGGAGGGGTAAACATTTATACTAGTTTTCAGGAGTTAATGAAGGAAAAAGATAAACATCGTAATCTTTAGTAGAGCATCTGCATAGGAGAATTAATCAGAATCTGGATTTTACTGTGAATAATGCCAAGGCAGTCCCCATTTGATCTAGTTCTGCTTTGTGTAGACACACTACTGTGTGACATTAAAAGTACGTAGGCAAGCTGCAGAGTCTCAGATTTTATATGTCTTTGTCCATACTAAACATAACTGGAGAGCCCTTTTAATGGTTATACTATGGAGATCCTGGGTGAAATGAAGTTGAAGGTGAAGTTTTTCTGATAGAATCCAGAGATAAAACTGAGAAAACAACAGTCTCTGGAAATAGGTAGATAAGGCAAGTGAACAGATAATAACTGAACTTAATTTGCCACTTGAGCTTTTCAAAAGGTATAATCAGCTCGGACAGGACTCTTCAAAAGCACTGAAGACTAAATGGCTCTAATGCTATTCCAGGGGATGAAGGTAGAGCTAATGATAAAAGTATTGTCTTCTCCTGGACATTGTACAGATGAAACTATCTATCCACTAGCAAAAGCAGTAAGCCTAGGACCCTCTTTGAACCATGCTGAGAAGAAAAGTAATTAGCAAAGAGAGCAAGGTTGACATCCTTAGGAGAAACTACCTGCAGAAAGTGCTGCGGAGAGCAGTTGTGCTACGCGAACAATTTCCCATCCACGGAGCAAAAGAGAAGGGACTCTTCCACTCCAGCTCACTCTCCATGTTACTGAAACAGTTGCTGTGGTGATGGGGGGAAGAGGGGGAAGGGGATGATGCTTACCCCATACTAGGTCTTATTAGGTGCAGGAGAAGGATACAGAATAGCAAAGCACATCTTCAGCACAGGGAGATCCTTACAAATTACAGAAGAATGACTTGATCCAAAAGGAACAAAGCAAGGCCTAATGGTGCAAGGTGTCAAAAAATTTATATTTTACTACTGTTGGAAAAGCAAACTAGTGCACTGTGTTTGTCATATAATCAGCTATTCTGATCATAACAACTTTCCTCCTTAGGTAGTAACAAATGCTATCAAAAGATTTTTTGGACAGTCAAGAAGTAGTGCTTGCCAAGTGTTGAGGGTCTCCTGTGCGGTGGCGTGAGCCCTGTGAATGTGAGATACTGCATATTTCATCTTCGGTGGAAGCTGCCTGGTACCCAGCAGCTCTCAAAACCCAATCTTTTGCTGGTAACATCTGTCACAGTACTGCATTGCAGTGGTCATGGGGTGATGGGAGAAATAAAAGGAAAAGAAGACAGGAAAAACTTCTTTTACTACCCGATTATTTCTGGGGTGTAAACTACCCAGTCTGTAAAACTTGTTAAATGCCACTGCAAACTGCATCTTTTTGCCATATATGTGAAGTTCTGGTAAGACCAATGAGTTCAATATTTGGTTTTTGTTATAAACAAGAGCTTGGGATTACATTTATTCCTCCTCTCTTCCAGCAAGGTGGAAGATGCTAATGTAAAAAGGCAGAACAAATGGGCTCTTTATTTTTGCAGGACAAAGAGCATTTGAACTCCATCAGTGGCTCTTTGACTGCCTTCAAAGCTTGTCTCTGACTAAATTAAAGCCTGTGCTAGCTTCTGATTTGTACTACACTGTAGGCTTTCCATTGCACTAGCAGCTAAATGCATGTAATAGATTAATTGTTACCTTACAATAATAGAGCTAATGAAAAAAAATCAGAATTAAAATTTACAAAAGGCTACGTTCTCACTCAATGCAAAGCAACACAGCTCCCCTAAGATCAATTTTTATTATGCCATTTTACAGTGGCTCAGAATCTGCCCCCTAATTCAATGAGCTAGTTCTGAGAGAAAAGTCTTAACCTCATCCTGTATAACCAGGATAGCACATTTTTAGGTCACTGATAACATGAAATAGTTTAACTGGAATTAAAGTGATTTTGTGAAGTTAGAAAAGCACAACTCAGCAGATGAACCACCAAAATTGGCCCCAAAGCAGGAGACCACTGATCCTGATCTCACTTAATTTAAGAGGCACTCCTGTGAAATCTGTGAGGTTATCTGAGTACAAAAAAACCCCAATCACAACAATAAAGAGGAGAGCAGAGAAGTGCACAGAATGCATTGACACGGCTCTACTCCTGAGGTACTGGCATTTCTTCAGCATTACACTAACTGGTTAATACCTAAGCCCTTACATGTGGGTGTTGGGGAGTTAACGTGCATTAAAGTAAAAAAGTATGTTTATTTCCCCTTTCCCCACTGCTCTTGCTGCAAGACTGACTCTGCATTCCTCCTGAGTGAGGAAAAGTAGCTGTTGGAAGATCTTGCTGAAGGAACAGAGGCGAGGGGGGGTGGAAAGGCCTTTCAGGCAGCCTCTTTTAGATGTGAAAAAGGGCTGAACAGCACCCTTTTATTCCATATTCTTCCTGCACACGAGCATAAGGTGACAGTCAATAGATTGGCATTGTTGAACTAAGGGGCATGAATTTGCATTTCGGTCCTTTACACCTGTGTGACACTTGTTCTACTCATATTGGCCTCATCCCAGTTTTCACAGAGGTTGTACCACAGCTAATAAGTTTTGAAAATGCTTTAAAATCTCTCCTTGATTTTCATGAGAAAAATCCAAATATAAACTCAGAAGAAGCTCCCTAATGATACCTGAATGAATAAGTTTGAAATGCTGCCGTGTTTTCTTTTAAGGCAGGGCAGTTTACCTTGTCTTCAGTATTTAGAAAATGAGAAAATATTTCAAGGCCCTGAACCTCACTGGAGAGAATATTTCTACAGCAAGACGAAGCGCCCTTAATGATGAGAAAATCCATGAAAGAATTCACCTAGAAATGCAAAGCTGCTCCCAACCATTTGAACTCTCAAGACGGCGAAGACAAAAAGCAAAGATGAATGTTCTTTTGGGCTCATTGGAAATAGATTGCTAGAATTGGAAAAATATAAACCAAAACAGCTCTAGTGCACATAGGAATCATATGCAAGGTTCTCTAACATAAGCACTTGCTAAAATCATAAACACAGGACCAAAGTAGCAAAGATTCACTAGAGTCTGCAAGTCAGGAATAGAAGACCTCTACACATACCTTAAAGAGACAAACAACAGTATAGTTTCAGACCCACTTAGAGAGACATTTTATCTGCCGTTTTCATCACCCATTATTTTATCATTCAAATGATGAGTGTTAAAACAACTGATTATTTCATTCCTATCATTTAGATTGTGCTGTTTGAAAGAGACATTAGGACAGTAGGAGGTTAGGGAAGAGAAATAAGTGTATTGATCATAGACACAAGAAAAAATATACATGGTGAGTGTAAGAAACTTAAAATAAGTTTGCCTTTGCACAGCCATGAGACAAACTATTGCTGGAGGTATCAGAAGGGATATGTAATTATGTCGAAATATTAATGTCCCAGTTGACTTCATTCTCCAGCAGGCAGTCCTGCTTTTTCAAAAAAAGGTTTGAGAACTCACATGCTACCTTTCAAATGAATTGAGCAGTAAGCAGTGGGAGGAACTTGCTGCTTCTCTTCTGTTCCTACTTATTACATACAGTAGAGCATCTGTATAAATTACATAGCTCAATTAGTGCATGTTTATACCAGCAGGAAAACCTTCAGGATAAGGTCCTTCTTCTAGATTTGCCAGAAACTTGGATGCTGGGCTAGGTTTTTAATTAAAAAAAAAAAATCTATAAAAATGGATACCTTCAGCTGCCTACATCCCTGGTTTGGCTAGCAAATAAGGTTTATTACGTAATTTTACCCCTTTCAGAAATTAGGACATTTACTTATTAAAACATAAATCCCAACTTCTTAAATAGAAATCCTACTAATCCTATGGAAATGGGATTCCATCTGAAGGGCAGGATTTGGATGTCTAGCCTTTTTTCAGGCTCTGCAAATTACTCTGCCCTACCTCCAGCTGCTGATCCAAAAAGCTGGGAGCCTCCCCTAACTCCTCAGCTGCATTTGTCTTTCCAGGAGCAGAGTGCCTTGGATAGCCGAGTGTACCTCGAGCAATGCTCTGCACCCATGCTTCTGCAGCTGGCACCCAGCCTGCAGGTCTACACATTAGGGTCTGGACACACCGCAGAGAGGGAACAAACTGGATAATGACCTGAGGTTCCTGACCACCCAAACGGGCTTAGGCTTTCCTCTGCCTCCTACTGCTGGGAGGTTGAAGTGCTTTCCTTTTCCCTCTGCTGTGCTGGACACCGAGGAAGCATTTCTACAGGCTGCTTGCCAACAGAGCTTGCTAAACCACGCACAAGAGATTGCTTCTAACCACGTGTCCCTACAGCAGATCAAATGCAAATTCCCCCAAACCTCTCTGCCTGATTCCTCTATTTGCCTCATTCACTTAATAGTACTTTCAAAATGTTACAAGTTTCATGTCTTTCTGCTCATAAAGCACAATAAAAGAAAGAGTATCTATCACCCAAGACCCACTGTTGAATCCTGTTTATTCCCACAAAGTACGTTTCAATTTGCGTTTTAAAGTGAATGTTTTTTTCCTAATGATGCCAGGCTAATAATCCTGAAGGGTTTATTTTTCAGGTAAAGCACTAGAAGTGTAACCAAAATGTCTTTATTATGGTCATTATTTTGTCATCTTAAGAAAAAAAAAAAGTGAGTGTTTCTGTTGGGAAAAGGCCAACAGACCCGCAATCTTTAGCAACCTGTAGTTCTCTGAAATACTAATAAGCAAAGAAATAGGTGAGGTTTTTTTCCCCAGAGTCACCTCAATATATGTAAATCCACAAAGAGACATCAAATAGAAATTTCTTTGGCTTCTGTAAGTGCTGCACTCAAAACATGTCAACTTAGAAGGCTCTACCCCAGCTCAAATCAGCCCACATCACCCATGAATGCAAGTAAATAAAATGTGTATTTTGATCAACATGGCAGGCTTTGGTTACATCTCCTGCTGTCTACACTGATTAATGGTCTATTTTCTGGGAAATTCGCTGCCTAAAAGTTGCAGCTGACAGTTTAGAGTTTCCTGAAAGCTGGTGGTTGCCAGTTCTAGAAGGACTTCTTACAGTTAGAGGTCAATGCACCAGCACGTTTGTACATTCTTTGTGATATTTTGTCACTGTTTATATGTTTTCTGAAAAAGTTTTATCATCTTGACCTCTGTCAGTCACAGAAGAAGAGAGTGCAATTTACACCCGAGTGCTTCAAACATTGCAAATTACTTCCCCCCTCCCTCCCCTTTTCTAAGCAGACTCTGTGATATATTGAAGCTTGTCCATAAACACGACTCCTTTGTGTGATTACTGCAGGTTTCTGAATGCTGTGAATTAAGGGTGCACCTGAACAATGTAAACTCACTTGAACAATGCATCATATGTCAGGATGGAAACTTATCTCCACAGACTCATTGGTTGTTTCCCTTGAATGTTCCACGAGCGATTGCATGAAATATTTTCTCTGAAGCCACCAAGGCCACAATTGCTGAAAACTAGGAAAGAATGTGCTAAATACAAACTCTTCAAGGATGCAATCCCTTTTAATTTAAGTTATGCCATACTGAAGAGTTTTACTAGGTTTGGATGCAAGGTTCACCCCAGCCTGCAAGATTCAGATGAAAGGTTTTCATGCAGTAAGCAAGAGTACGCGGTACCTCCTTGTCTTACACACATATAAGGGCTATTGAAAATTAATGGAACACATTTCATTCGACTTTTGTAATCTTCACTCTGTCACTGAAATCTATGAAATAAGGCTTTCATTTCAATAACTCTCCAAAGATTAGTTGTTTCCTATAGTTACATGCAGTCTGCTATTAGTATATTCTGAGCTACTTTCACTAGTACAACACTGAGAAGTCCTAGTCAGGTTAACTTAACAGCAGGTGCTATGCAGCCAGATTTTACCCAAAGAATTTGAAATTTTGGCTATAAACAAGACAACAAGGGAATAGAACAAAGGAGAACTGGGAGAGACAAACTAAGAAATATTCTAGAAACCCTTCTACACAGCTAAGTGCTGTTCTCACACTTGTAGGGTTATTATTTACAAGTCTAATAAGTCATTTTAAATAAGCTTTTAGAGGCAGAATATAGCGCTAGCCAGCCTCATCAGGCAAGAGAGCAGCAACCGTGGAAGAAAGGAGAATGAAATGGGGAGGGAAAAGGAGGAAGCATTCTCTTTTAGTTACGATGAATTTAGCTTAAAACTATACAGACACATAGCATCTCTGGAGTTGCTGGGGTGTTAGTTTGGACAGATGGCAGGATGATAGACAGGATTTTGATTCAGCATTGTAGAACTGGTTATTTAAGTTAGTTGCAAATGAAACCAACTGAAGATGAGGCACGGTGAGAAAAGAGAAAGCAACGAAGACAGGGTAAGGAACCCCTGAGAAAGCAGGATGGCATCAGAGGACTTTCTGAAAAGCACTTTGAAAGAACAAGAGAAAGAGGAGGAAAAACAACAGAGTCAGCTGTCCTGACAACCCTCAAGAAGTCCGGGGTAAGAACCAAGAACGAATTCGGAGGTTTGCCTAGGAAATTATCAACCTGTTTTCATTAACATCAAGAAAATACAGAACTGGCATTTAGTCCCGAGCTCCAGAAGAGAAGCCCTAGATATCATTTGGAAACACACTGTCCATAAACTCAAGATGAAAAGAAGAGGAAGGTGGGAAAGCTGTGACAAGTAATTTAGCACAAGTCCACGCACGGTTGGAGCCCTGCAGATTCCACTTGCTCTCTCCTTGCCTGGCGTTCACATGCCTTCTTCAATCAGCAAGACTGACAGAAGTAAGTACACAGCTCTGAGAAAAGCACCCTCTTACTTAACTGGTTTTGCTGCAAATTCAGCAAGGAAGTGCAAAATGATTCCCCTATAATAGCTTCTCAGAAAAGAATGCAATTTCTCAGATGTTAATACGGCATTTTGCAAATATTGCTATTTACAGCCTGACATGCACTTGAAACTATAAGACAAGTCACAATTTGGGTCTAGGATCCTTGAAACGATATTTAAAAAATGTTCTTCCCAACTTTCCTAATGCTGTTCTCAGAGAAAGCGTGAGCTGCATGTACATACTGTGGCATGTAGCTGCCTTGTCTGTTAGCAACTAAGTAAGCATGTATAAAATATTCTAGCCTGATTTGATAAATTAGAAAACAAAGTAAACTAGACAGGTAATTAAAAGTAATAAACCAATTTTAATGGGTTAAGTAACCATGTAGAAATTCAGTGCCAGCAGCAAAGGTATAAAATACAGCAACTTGGGTTTTGGTGTCATAAGTATCTCTGATGCTGTTGAGCCACAGTAATTTCAGATACCGTAGGGAAGCTAGTACTTCATTGCTGTGTAGAAATCATTACCACGCCTCACACTATACACTTAAATACAGTATGTACTATAGACAACTGACATCATGAGCATCGCAGGAAGGTGATTAAATAGCAGGTACTCAAAAAATATTGCCAATAGGTCCCAAAAGGCATTTTTATTTTTCTTCTAGCCAAGGGAATAAGTGGCCTGATGACCCCATCTCACAGCAATGCACCGTTAAATTTCAATAGGAATGATGACAAGCCTTCATAAATAAAAACATCAATTTGCAATAGCCTCCCACTAAACAAGGGCTAGGCAAGGCACTTGAGTAGTTGCAGCTAAGGGCCTTACCCTTCCATGCCACAACAAAGTTCCAGCAGACCCACACCGGGAAAGACAGCACTGCCCACAAGACGTGGATGTTCTCAAGGCTCAGCAACCTCCTGAAGGACACCACATGAGATAGTAAAGTTAAAATTGTTGAACTGTATTAAATGTAACACTGTTCCCCTTTTGAATCTCTCTGTAGAAATCCAGTAGTATTGGATGGGCTGGCATGGAAGGTGGGTATTGTGAGGACTACGAGTGTGATGGGGAATATAGTAACTCCAAAAAGTTATTGGCTCATTAACAATGCCCTACAGGAAAGAATTTTCTGTCTAATAATAGAAGTAGTACAAGTACAGATTCTCAATATGATCTGAAGCCTGTTTAATTCAACTGCTTTGGGAGTAGGGCTCTTGATTTCTCCCTTTCGCTGTCACTTACATAATTTGGGCACTGAAGTGCTAACTCTATTTTATGGTTCAACATGAAACTGGAGACTTTTTTTCAAGCTTCATTAACACACTGTTGCAAAAATTGGCCTCAACAGAAGCTCAGTCATTTTCCAAGACTCAATCTCTAGCACAATTTGTTGATGAAAATAATAATACATATTTTTTAAAAGCAAAAACAGGATTAGAAAATGCCGTGTATGATTCAAAATGGAGAATTTGGCATAGATCACAACTCTACAACATAATTCATCAGAACACTGTTCCATTTGGGCCACTATTCTATATTTAACAGTTGCCAGAGCACTGCAAGTTCATTGCCATCAGTGCTTTGCAAAAAATGGGGAAAAAACACAGTCCCTATTTTGCCTAGTCAGGTCAGCACAGCTTCCAGAGATTTAAACTGGTATAAGAATACGTAGCTGCCTCTTTCTTTCTGAAAGTCACCTTCATCATTTTCTTTCAATCTATCCTAAACAGCGTCTACAGAGGATCCAGTCCCACACAAGACTTCTTTGTAATGGTGAGAGGAACCTACACTGTTAACACATTCTTCACTTTTTCATTCCTGAAGTACCCAATAGATCTATACAACTTTAACTGAAACCTATGACCGTACTAAAAAAATAACTATTACAGCAGCAGATCATATTTGATCAGGTGCCCTACCACACCCCAAGTTTGTCTAATCCCCAAAATATTGAACCAAACTTAAAAGTATTTGCTTGCTATGAGAACAATGTTTCTGCATCCTACAAAATTCTGCTTTCACAGTAAACAAAGCGTGCATTAATAAACTACATTTTCTAATCCAAAGGTACTGCAAATCTCCATCTAATAAAAACAAAAACCCCACCACCTAGGAAACAAACTAAAAACCACACACACACACAAAGATTTGCGATTTCAAAAGCCAAATTTTCTGATTATTGAACTCATTCAAATGTTTCTGCTTATACTTCAGGTTTCCATGTATCCTCAAATATGCATGCCAAGTGGTTTTATCTGTGCATAAGTCACTTTTTTAATAAGAGAATGGAAAGGAATCGACAGAGTTTTTGTATTTCAGTGATTGTAGGTGATGGTGAGGAACCAATTGAAAACAGATTATATGTAGTCTAAACAATTCCAGGCACAGTTGTTTATTAATAGTTTTTATTGTGAACGTGCTCTTTTTGGTGATAAATCTTATTTTTTTGTAGGTGTTTGCACTCTTCAGCAGTAAAACAATTGTGCTGTCAACCACAGAGATAACTCACTGATAGAATGGTGCTGAAATGGGAATCCTGACATAACATCACACACCTATCTTAATTGTAATTAGCAAAACATTTATGAAATACTAGCAAAACTAATTGATAAATATAAGTGAAAGCCTTATTACCTGATGCAATGTCCATCTTGGGAAGTGAATATAAATAGCAAATATAATCGCTGCGCGATTTACATTCTTCAATGAAGTAAGTTTTCCAGATACATGCCACCAAACATCATGCCTTAACCAAGTATAATTCTGATGAAGAAATAATTAGGCAAGAAGCTGTTACTTACTCAACAGAGCTTTGCCTTATGTGAATGCACAGAGCGACAGATGATTGCTTTAACAACTTCATTTCTACTTCTCTACAGTCTTCTACTCCTTTCATCCTTATGGATCCTAAACAGTGAAGGCAGAGCAGGTGGGGTGAAGATAACAAAGCCTGCACCTGAATATGCTGGTTATATTGCTATCGTTCAGACTCTTAACCCTTGGAAGCCCAACTGGGAGGTAAAATGCAGTACTGGAAGTTCAAAGAATGTGTTTGTAGTTAATTAGGAATGACTGTACCTCATTTGGATTAAGTCGCAGGTAAATAAATTAATGCATTTTAGGTGCAAGACAGTAAGTTTGATACTCCTCAGCTTTTGAGCTGACTGTATTTGCTATGGCAATCCCAGGGAAGCAGTGGGAATGAAGTTATACAATGGCAATTCTACCTGCACTGCCCAGGATGGATCCGCATTTCGGTCTTTATCCACAGCTCACATGTTCAGGGGAAGCCTTTTCATAAAACAAGATGTATAAACAGAAATATCACCTCTAGGACAAGCAGAATGATCCATTCTGCTCTAATAAGCATTGGAAAGACTTAATCTAGAGGACTGCCTCTGCTTTTGGACATCACTTTCACAGACAGGAACTAAAAGGAGAAAGAATTGTTCAGGGAGCAGGAGCGATGATATGAAAAACTGTGAAAGGAAATGTTGAAGCTAAGGAAAAGAATATGAAAGAGAGACTTGATAAGAGTATGCCAACATGTAAATGACTCCTGCAATTAATTCCTCCTTCACGGACAGCAGTATCAAGAGTAAGAGTCAGGCAAGAGAGATTTTTGTCTAATAATCAGAAAAAAATAAATCTAATGATAGTGAAATACAGGATATTTAAAAACAGTCATTGCCTCTCTAGAATTTTACGAAGTTGGATGTTAGCATCCATCAGGAATTACAGAAGTATGGTTGATCATGTTTGGGACAGAGGAATGAATGAGACAACCTCTGGAAGCCTGACTCGAGACTATACTTGAAATACCTACAAACTGGGCCTCTTTACGTTAGTGTCTAAAAGAATATATTTCTCAAAAGCACTGCAACAGACTTCAGGGATTTGATTCTGTAATATACCGAAGGAAGAGGGGCCATACTGGGATACAAGATCTCTCTGGTTTTGAGAGAAATAGTATATAAATCTGGAAGTTGAAATTTTCAGTTGTAGCGATACAAATGAATGATGGAGCTTGGGACCAAACAAATATAAAAGTCTCCAAAACAAACACATTTTGATTAGTGGGATTATCTCTGGTCCATAGAATTGGCAAGTGTGTGTGAGTGTGTGTGTTAAGTGAAATCTTTAAGCTGGTGTTAAAAAGAAATTTCTGTAATTTTCCATTATAATTTCTTCAGTAATGATCTCTATCAAAATACTGTCTGCTGATTAAACACCTTAGCATAATCATTGCACAAAAGAATATGCCTCCAATTTTGATTAAAGCTTTCTCCAAAAACCTCTCTGGGCTCTTTTATCACAGTCTGTAGTGAAATGGTATTTTCTAGAACAAAACAGAACTGCATAGCAAGTGTGAAACCGTGACAGAATAAAGGTAGAAAGTATGTAACTGTTTAGCTGAAGATGTTGAAACAAAGCATGTTCAGAAAGGGAATAATGAGACAGGTAATTTACAGTCATCTGATAGGAGCTGACTGGATGCCAAATAACCTGTTATAGTCACAGTATTTTTATTTTTTTTTCCCCTCCAGATACTTTGAGTATCTTTTTTCAAAGCTGGCTGTAATTGAGACATGAGATTAGTTACAAGATCACCTGCCCGAATGAAAAGGGATGAACACTGACATGAGCTTTTTAGGACCATTTACGAGTAATGGGCTCGATTCTTCCTATACCCCTCAAGTAAAGAAAATGATGATCCTCCATGTGGATAACAGTGACATTGAAAGCACCTTTTGCACAGATTTCCTCTGTTTTGATGCAATTCCCTAAGTAATACAACTTAATTATAGAGTGAAACGCAAAGACTTTGGAGGATAATCTGGGAATACTGCGAGCTCTGATGACTGAAAGAAATGGGAAGACTCTTGATGACTTCCATATTCAGAGATAATTGGACTTTGTGTCCCCAGTTGAGTATCCTCATATTAAAGTAAGTAACAAGAAGTGTCTTAGAACAGTCATGCCAGGTTAGTGCCTCTTCCACGGTAAGGAAACCAATTTCTAGGACATCAAGTTGCTAACATGAAGTCAGTTTAAAAATGGCTGATTTTTCCACATGCATCAACAACAACAAACAAACCCCTCTGGCTTTATAGAGCCATTGAGGAAAATCCTGTATGCAAGACTATGGGAAGTAGAACAAACCCACAGCTCTTCATATAACTTGTCTATGTGCAGTTTGTGACAAATTATGCTGAATTATGTTCTGGCAGATCTGCAGAACTGGAAAGTAAAATTGTTCCATGTATTTTAGTTACTTCTAATTTTTCTAAGGGCATGGCAGTCAGAGTTTAGATTTATTCTTCCCTTTTATTTTACAATTCACAGTAGCTTCCTTTCAAGTCAGTTATAGCACAAGGAATTTACATGACCTGTTACATGTTACTCTATTTGATGAGCAGCTAAACTTCTGCAACTTACAAGCAGAAGAAACAGAGGGAAATGACAAAGGCCATAGAACTGATAGATACCTTCCCATGTAGATATGATTCTGGAAGGTCACGACCACTTTTCCATGCTATGAACCCAAAAGGCAGCCTTTATAGCTATTGCCCCAGCATTCCACATAGATACAACATAACCTGCGAACCAAAACCTGTAAACCTATAATTACAGGGTGTAGCAACTCCAATTATTTCCAAAATCATTTTCATTTGGTACAATCGTTCTGTCAACAATGCCCTGCTTTTACAGATGAGCCACATACAGTTCTGTTTATCTTCTGTCTTTCTACCTACAATGTATTAACTAGTTCCAGTGGCTTTCTTGAAAGCATAATGACTTTTCCTGTACTCTAGTAAAAATATATCCCCACAAATCAAGAGGAAGCAGGCTCAGACTAAGTGGCTGAGAAGATTTACATTCTATTGCTAACTCAGTTATTACTCTGCTGAAAACCCCATAGCATCAATATAATGAATCCCTCAACCTCTGCTGCTAGCACAATTTTTCTTCCCAACCTCATTGGCTCCCAACTTTCTGCTTGACCTTTTACAATCTGTGTGCAGCAGAACTTCATTACAACCTTTTAATGATGCACAAATGGCACACAACACCAAGGTCACAGCACATCCCCGGTGAGAACTTCTCCAACACCACCTGAAGAGAGAGCAAGTTTTCATTTAAAGAGACAGACAGTCCAGTGGGGAAACAAAACCTTAGGATTTAGTATGGTCTCAACAGCTATTAATGCAGGAAAAAAAAAAAAATAAATATCTGTCATAAAAATGAGTATCTGCTCCCAAAAAGCATTTTAAGAAACAAATCGGTATCCCAAGCTCTCAGTGACCAAATGAGTCAAATGTCTCATTCAGAAAACTCAGAAAAATAACTTTTTCTGTACAGAAAACCTATTCAAATATTTTTTATTATTATTAAAAAAATATACTAAGAGGTTAGCAACATTCATCCATCTAGCACATCAGAAATCTTTCTAATGCCACAGCAGTGTCATGAATATCCAATGATGGTTTCTATTCCAAATAATTACCAATTTGATTAAAACAGTTCAGTCTCTGTTCTGGACTCTCTGAGTGGGGGGAATACTAACGCTTAAGCTTATTTTAAAGGTAGGTCAGTTTTTTGTATAAAGAGTGGTATATAAATGCAAACCATCTCATTATTAAGCACTGCTTAATGTTACATCACTACATATATTGCACCTCAGTTACTGGTGATGGATAGTACAACATTCCAAATGAGTATTTAATATTACTTTCTATACTTTTTGTCTATGAAGTAATTAACACTTCAAACCCATAAAATCACATCTGAAGTTCCCTACAAGGCAATGGTGTACTCCTATAATTCAGCTGATAATATCCAGAGTATTTCCATTCATGGTGTGCAGGTACATGTATATAAAAGTACACTAAATTCACATTACATCCTCAATTCTTTTCTCTTTTTTTTTTTCTTTTTTTAGAATGGGGAAATTAGGAACAACAAGCTGAAGTCGGTGCATTCAGACATACAACTGTGCAGCTCATCTGTGGGGAGAACTAGGACCCTGTCTCTTATGATATCCTACTACAGTTACAGTGAGCATAGAATCATAGAAGACCTCTAGTGATGGGGGGTCTACAGCTTCTCTGGGTGACCTGTTCCAGTGTCTCACAACCTTTACTGCAAAAAAATTAGTCCCAATGCTCCAATCTCACCTCTTTCAGTTTAAAACTGTTCTCTTTTTCTGGACACTACAGGCCTTGGCAAAAAGTCTCTCCCCATCTTTCTTATAAGCTCCCTTTATATATTGAAAGGCCTCAATAACTTCTCCCTGAAGCCTCTATCTTCAGGCAGAGCAACCCCAGCTCTCTCAGCCCTTCTTCAGAGTGATGCAATACCTCTCCTGTGAAGATTTTTGCAACCCTGCTCTGTCCCTGCAAGAGGTCCATGTCTTTCTTGCACTGGGACCCCAGAGCTGGACACAGTACTCCAAGTGGGGTCTCACCAGAGCAGAGAGAGGGGCAAAATAACCTCCTTCGATCTACTGATCAATACTTGGATTAAATACCTCCCGTTTTATTCCCTGCATTATCACCGACACCACTTTGTACTCTTGGACAAATCATTTAATCTCATTGTACTTCCATTTACCTACTTGTAAAAATAGCATAAAATTTACGCCTCACTCCTGAAAGAGCACAGGGATTGCTGTACAGGGATCGCTGTGCAGGGATCCTGCCAGAGCAGGATCACCCAGGGCAGGCCACACAGCAACAGATCCAGGCAGGTTTCGAAAGTCTCTAGAGAAGGAGACAACTTCTCTAGGCAGCTTGTTCCAGATCAGATACAACTTCCCTACAGTCACTGGAGTTACATCAGCAGAAGATAGTACACGACAGGGACACAGCAAGACAGAACCAGTGAGGACAACACAACAGGAAAAAAAACAACCAACCCCAAAAAATACACCTGCAATGAACTAGAAGTTCACTGTGAATTAGCACCCCTTTGCAAAAACTTCTGGCTAGAAAAACTACTATAGCTGAGGCCTCTAAGGGAGAAATCTATGGTTTTATTTTAGAGACTACAGCTAGACTTTCCTTATGCCACTGAGACAGTAGGAGGTTTTATATGCACTGCGTAAAGTAGTCATAGGCAGATGCCTCTGTTCACTTCTTAAAGCTTTTGCATTTTCTTTCCCATATTTAGAAAAGTGTATTTCTCTTTCCTTACAATTTTTTAATAGACTTAGTAGCCTGTGGTTGTCCATCCCTATCCAACAGGACAATCTGACATGTTTTATAGAATACTGCCTGGTCTGCATCTGCTGAACTTTAAGTGAGAAATCAAAGCGCTCAAAGCTACTAAATTTTGCTGTAATAGAAGGGCCAGGACTTCTCTTTTAATTAATTAGATTTAAACTGGTCTTAAATTGTAATTTCTTGGACATTTTCTTTTCATTGCTAATAGACCCTAAGTTACAAAAAGATAAGGCTCCATGGAAATGAATCCATAGTCACAATACTTTCATTAGCACGGTCATGAAATTACAGAAGAATAACAAAATGACCGTACGTAATTAAGCAGGAGGAGAATAGGAACAACTCAAACCATCAATCAGCAAACAATGAAAGTTAGTGTATGGAAACAGAAAACAGTAAGTGTGATTTAATACAGTTTTTATAAAAAAAACAAACAAAACAAAACACCACCACAAAAACTTTCTCTGAAGGGACTGACGTATCTGAAATATATTGGAAGCTTGTTTCATATTAATTTCATCAGATTCAAATACAGCAGGAGAAACAAAAAGATTTTTACTTTACTGAAGCTGAGACTTCCCTATGTCTAAAGCAGATTGCCATTCATAGTGGCAAGTCTCATAAATTAACCTACTGATCAAAAAATATTCACTTTATGAGATATATATTAATGTGCACATCCACAGAGAGCACAAGGTTAAGTTCAATTTGTGTCTTGATTACAGAAAATTCAGGTGTAAATATTTTTGCTTATCTTTTAAGAATGGAAGGGAGGAGGCAGGTGTATAGCAGCTCTGAAGGAATGGAGAGGTTGGAGCACAGGGTTCTGAGCAGGATAGAGAACAGAGATTTCTGTATGTGTGTGGAGGACTAAGGCCCAAACCTTCATGAAGAAGAAAGCTGCAGCTAAATCTAAAAAGCAGGTGAACAAACTGGAAACCTGCACCTGCTCCATACGATACCAAGTAGCGAGATATATTTTATCTTTTCTTCTTTGTACATTAATTACCAATGAAAAACATGAACATGAAAACCTGTATAAAATTATATTAAGGAAAAAATGCAATTAATTTGCCTCCAGTTTAATTTACTGATAACATTGCATGCATCATATAGCATAACTACTCTAAAGCTCTATGATAGTAAAGGCTCCTGGAGGGATCTTGTAGAAACCCCATCCTTGGCCATTTTCAAACAACCACATAAGAGCCTGAGCAGCCCCAAGCTTTGATGATAGCCCTACTCTGGGGAATGAGATTGGAAAACAGACCTTCAAGGTCTCTTCTTACCTAAATTATTCTAGGATTCTGTCACTGGTGAATTACTCCTAGCAACTTTTTTTTTTCCAAGCTGTTGCTTTGCAGGTTTTATTAATTCTCCTGCTAGAGAGATGGCTTTAGCCATGCCTTTTGGAGAAGTAAAAATAATATGCTTTAGTATTGGAAAGACATGGCTGGTACTGAATACCAGTTAACACAAAGAAATGTCCTTTTCTTCAAGGCTCCTTCTTGGAGATTTAGTCTGTATTTCATAATTAGTATATATAGCAACAAGAAAAAAAAAATCACCAAAAAACCACAAACCATTAGTATATTGATTTTTACATTGCCTTAATTATCAGGATGTCCAAACTGCCTTTCAAATACAGAAATAAAAAGTCCTTTTCAAACAAAAAGATAAAAATTTTCGCAGAACAGGGAGTCACCCACGTGGAGGATGATGCACAATCAGTACCTGTGATATTTTATTTTATTCTACTATTAGTACTCCTGACAGTGACAGAGACTTTTGTAACATATATAATATACACTTAACTCCATACTTGTTAAAACAGGGAATTTAAGGTCATCAAGATTATGTATATGTACACATGCACACATTTATAATTGATACAGTTTCTACCTAGACATCCAACACTATATTTATATATATATTTATATATACCCTAATAAATAAGCAGATTAACACATACTACTGTAAGCACTCAGCCATATCATGCACCATGTTGGTTTGCTATGCTGTCAGATAGATGGCTCTTCAGTTTTTTGTTCTTCAAACTTGTCCCTTACTTTTTTCATATTAAAAATTGGTAACAAGGGTCCCCTCTTGCTGAAGAACTGGCAGAAAGAATCCTGGTACTCCCCTACTGAAGTCTCCAGACAGAACTGACAATTTTCTGAACAAAAGAAAAATCTTGCTCTAAGCTTCAGAGCTGACCCTATTGACTGAACACTGTGTCTTACCTTGCTGCAAATTAATGCATTGGGTAAATTACCCCACACTAAAAAGACAAGAGAAAAGGCTTAACTGACATTCATACTCCACATTTCCCAGTTGCTATTGTCAGCTGTTGTTTTGTGGCAAAACCAGTAACATCTTAATAAGAGCACAGAGCTGGAAATAAGAGACAAAATTGCCATCTCATGTCTCATCTTCCTAGGATCATTTTAAAAAAAAAAAACAAACCCCAAAACATCTAGCACAGGTGGTGCTCTTCAAAAATGGAAAGAAATCCATTGTGGGAAAATGAAAGTTGTAAATCTGGGCTTCCTTAGAGCATCTGTTCCTTTCTCATTGTGTCTGCTCCAGCCTCAGATCAACAAGGTTATATTTTCTTACTCAAAAAAAAACCAAACCAAACCTCAAAACACTTTTCAAGAATAGATACTCCTGTCATGACTTAATGCTCTGTAGTTGTGTAGATACTATAAGTGATAAGCCCTTCTGGTTTTGTCTTTTATTCTTCTAGTTCACTTCACCTTTTTACTCTTCCTTTCCTTAGCATCAGTAATAGCACAGTTCTATCTCTGCTTCCTTGCCTACCTATAATGTTGCTATTTCTTCTTTCTCTGAGGAATGTAACGTAATCTGACCTCCCACCTTTAAAAACTCAATCCTCCTACTCCACTTATTATCTTTATTTTTGTTAGTTGTTGCTACTCTACCTCCTAAACTGTGTCATGTTTCCACCCCTTCCTTCTCACTGGCAGAATCTACTAACATGATATCTCATTGTTATGCTTATCTATTTTTACACTATAATTATTTCAAACCTTTAGCACATTAAATACTTGAACAACCAAAGCACAGAAAAAATATTATGTTAGCCAAAGAGAGCTCTTTAGATGCAACTGAGTGGCACAAATGAATCAAAAATGGCCTTGACTACAGAAGGCATCCAAATTAACTCAACTTTAGTTTCTTGAGACAAATTTATTTAACAGTAATTCTCAGCCTCACCTTTTAAGCACCCTGCAGTGTCACATCTACTTGGGCATCTTTTTTTTTTTTTTTTTCCATATATAGACATGATTTAGGAGCCAATGGTAATTTTGGTTAATAGCTACAGAAGACAGCTTGGGTTTACATGCTGCAAGGCCAAGCACCAGCATGATCTCCTTGCTCAGTGCTGGCACCCAGCGAGTCCCTGTGGCCAAGCAGTCAGACAAGAGTGGCTGTCTTACCTACTGCAAATTTTAGGATGGGCTGATGCTCTGATGTGCAGTTGCAACTTTCTGACTCTGCTTTTTCTGAAGTTTTATATCTTTTCATATCAGTACTTTTCCCTTAAACCCCAGGATTATTATGATTATCTCTAGATTTCACTTTTCCATTATTTATTTCATTGTATTGCAAACTTTTTGCTTAAAAATGATCTCACAGCTCAATGTCATTGTGGGTTTATTTAGTAAAACTAAATTGTTTTTTAGTAAAACTAAGCCAGTCACACAGCTGTGCCTCGCAAGCTTGTCTTTGAGTGAGACAGCCAAACGCCTGGGACACAGGTGTCAACCTGAGCTCTGCATTGCTTAGAATTACAACCTTCTTGTGTCATGAACACTGTTCAACATTCTTCTTGTCTTTATGATTAGAAAGCCAGACAGTTTATATTTTCTCTAAGTATTGAATTCCTATTTTCAAGTGTCCACTTCAAATAGGCTTTCTGCTCATTTCATTTGTTTCGTTAAAATCAATCAGACATCAGGATTTTATACTGCAAGACCAAGCCAATCTCACAATATTGCCATAGCATAACAACAAACTGTTGAAAGTTGCTGTTGCCATTCCTTCCTTGTAGTAATTAGTAACCAGTGTTTTGCATTATGGCATTATTTAAATTCAATTGCTTGACAGACTCGCTGCATTATTAAACCTTTTACTCTTGGGGCCTCTATTTCAATTTCTGGTTGTGCTGGAGAATCTGCACAATGTTCTACAATGTCAAGTGGCAATTTTCTGAAGTTCATTCTTACTGGTAAGGACCAGTACACCCTCACTGATAGCAGGTTCATTTGCTTCCAGGAAAGAAGAAAATGATTAGGGTTAAATTCCCTCTGGCCTTCATTACAAGAACAGATAGGAGGTTTCAATTTGGTAACTTTCACTATTTAAACATATTTAACTTTAGCAACACAAGGCAAACAACTTGAAAAGCATGATGATTATTTGTGTCCCTGTTGCATACATTGTCTCGAATTGGGCTTTCAAAGGGGATTGGAAAAGTACTTTAGAGAACTGCTTTTATTCATCTCTAGTAAAGCAGTTGAAAATAAAATACTGAGTCAATCGGTGGCGAGATCCCCAGTGCAATGTTAATAGGGGACTTCTGGGCCCACTGACAGGCAACAGGAGGCAAATCCTCCCTTCACACAAAGGAAACTCAGTGTCTACTGAACCCAGCGAGATCATAAGGCTTCTGCCAAGGAAAAGAACACCTTGTGTGCTGGCATTTATAATGTGTAATACATTATATATTTACACATACATTATACTGATTTTATACAAAGCACAGATGCATTCTCATGCCGCCACTCTTCTCAAAGAGATGCTAATTATTCATAGGGACTAGTTACAGCAACTGCACAGGGCAAGATGTGGCAGAGATTATGTGATGGTTGAGAATGTCAATGAGCCCCCTGCTGTGATAATGATCCATCTTATTTTGGGGATGGGAAGGGACAAAGAAAACATGCAGCTTCATTAAATACGGTAAATCATTTAAGGACAGAAAAATTCTTCCTCCTAGAGTAGTTTCCTTTAAAATAGCTGTATAGCTGTAAAGCTAGCTGCAGTTCCTACCTCATTTTGTAAGGTGGAAGCCAGCACAACTAAAAGTTGATTTTCAGTTTTGATGCAACAATTCCTTATTGTCTACTCCTTTCATCAGAAAAAAAAAGAATGTTTGCAATTGCACTTAATCATTTCATATTTGTCTGTTACTAGAGTAAGCCAGGTATGAGAAGAGTATTGGCTCCTCCATAGAACTAGAAAAAATTCCTAAAAATGTGTTTTAAGAGCATCCCTCGAGTTGTGACTGCACATGGATATGTACACAGATGAACAAAACTAGCAGATAGTATGGGTAAAAGGGAAGAGATTGCTTTGATCCTTCAATCATAAGCTTCTGAGCTGAAGCTTTCTGTTAAAATGAGCAGGTAATTTTCAGCTTTTATTGTAAATATCTATGATCAACCTGGAGGTGTCTCTAAGTAGCTCCTCTCAATGCCCCCGGCTACACAGCGCGGCAGAGGATGAGACGCACGTGCAGCTTCCCCCAGTTCAGTTCTACCTGTTATTATTTAAAGATATTTCTACTCTTCAGAAATTTGTCTGCATGGTTTTTTTCCCCTCCCTAAAATGGAATCTGGTCACAGGTGTTTCCAAAGGTGGTATATTACAGCATGTTTTTATAATGTCACATCTTCCCCTTGCTCATGTCCGACTCCTCATGCTACTCCCCTCTCTCCCCCACGCATCCCCCTGGATATTTGAGACTTGAGTACATCAGCAGAGCAGGAACAGTAACACTGAAAACTAGGAGATTCTGTAGGGATAATCCCCTAAACCAGTCCCTTCACAGGCTCATTAACAAATAAGCACCAGCTCTAAAATGAAGAATTATATTGGTAAACTATGGTAAAGGAGAAAGTCACATTGGCATATGCAGCATGGAATATCCTGGGGTTTACAGTAACAAAGAATGATTTAGACAATTACTGGTAATACAGGATCTGTTGCCCATTCATGTGCAACAGACGTTGCAGTAACTGCATCCCCAGACTTAAGCAGGCCAAAGGCATGAAAATGATACAGACACCAAGGCCCGCTCACCATCAGGGTGTTGATGCTTCCTGCAGCATCTCTGAAGACAGTGGGAATAGCACTGCTATCATCTGCCTTTTACAGAGAAGGAAACAACTGCAGGTTCCAAATCTGTCAGTTTAACATTTTCCTAGGCAGTAAATTGACTTCAAAAAGATGTAAATAAAGTCACAATAAATGAAGAACCACCAACAAAAGTAATGTCAAACATGAACATAAAACAAAATGCACAATGCGCTTATTATTCAAATATGCAGAATATGCTGTTTATTCAAATTCTGGTTTCAGGAAACATACTTTTTCTTGAACATGGGGGTGACCAGATCTGAAATGCTAGGATTTTGCTCCTAATCTGATTTTTACTGTGTGTGTTTTATTTTGAAAGGAACTTTGAAAGATTTTCGATCTCTCTCTTGCTCTCAAACTAATCATATCCTCCCATGGGCCACTTTCAGTTTCAATTACACTGATTGGACATAGGCAAGAAGAAAAAATACATAAAGGAAAAGGTACATCAAGCAATTTCAAGGACTAATGAAAACAAACCAAAAGATATCTCAAGATGCATAACTGCAAATGTACAATTTTGTGAATTTACCATTACTATGGCTTGCACGTTGCTGTTAAAGCAGGAAAAAGAAGAAGTTAGATCTGTACCCACCTCTAGGAAAGTAACACTTAAGTGATGTGTAGGCATTAAAAGACTTCAGTTCTATAATGTGACAACTGTAAAATAAGCTACACCAGTGATGAAATTATTAGCTATCTTACATGATCTAAGTTTAGGAGCTCCCTGGTCTGGGTGAGGGTATGACATCCATGCAGCATAGGACGAGGAAGGCTTCTAAGGGGCTGAAACACAGAAAGTACCTGGAGAACTTCAATGTTCACAGATAAAAGACTGCTGTCTGTGGGTTATATCTGAGAAACTTGCTACTCAAAATTCATAAAGGAAAATAATCCCTCATCCAAGACCTGCAAAATTTAAAAGAAAACAGGTTTCCCTGTTTTCCAATAAAACAATAAATCAAGAAGCATTTCTGCAAGTAAACAAAGAAACCAGGAAAAGTTTCATAGAGCTGAAATAGAAGCATTCTTGCTGGGACATGTGCCACAGAGGACTTTGAGTACCTAGACCTTGCAGTGTGGTGCATCACTGTTTCCTGCACAATGTTATGACAAATTTGAAGAGTGAGAAGCTTCACCAGTATCTTCTAATACTAATTGCTGCTGGTGGTTCTGTCCTATAAAATAAGGAAAATTTCAGTTACTGAGAGGATGTCTGTTTGAAAGACCTGTGCTGCTGCTTTAATTTAGAGTTTATCAGTCTGCTCCATAATCTATATAAGACATCATCTTTAAAATTGCTGGTGACCTATTTCATAAATAAAATACACTGTGGGTTGAAAGACAGGAAGAAAGAGATAGAAGCAGGTGAAAGTGAAAAACTACAGGATAAGAATAAAGATTCAGTAATAAACACCAGCTGGCAATGAAAAGGATGGGTCTGAATAAAGACCCTTCTAAGACATCCTTTCCGTAAGTGATGCACATAAAGAAACATAACTAGTTTCAAAACAATTTGACACATATTAATGGTGTTGGGTGACTACTGAAGACCAGAAGCTGCATGACTGAGGGTATCCCCTCCACTTCTGTGATGTGATACTTATCCAAAATCAAGCATTTCACTGGAAACATAACCTTTCCATTTTATGGAATCGAGGGCATTTTTCATATTGGTTTGAACGTTGTTAGAAATTTATACACATGCTGTTATATGCTAACAATTTGTCCTACACTTCAGTTCCGAAGAAAAAAGCAAAAAAAAAAAAAAGAAGAAAAACAAGAGAAAGAAGAAACTCAACAAAGACCCCTCCGCTCTTGCAATGTTATCTTGCTGAAACCTTGCAGCAAAATTTAAAAACACAACAGCTGTCATTTACCAGATTCTCCAGTACTCTTCTAAAGCCAGATAAGATGAATACAGAACTCTCTAAGGACAGTATATAAACTGCAGTATAAATGGGAAAATGTGAAACAGAATTCATTAAAATACATCAGTAGCTCTACTACCGGCTTAGAATGGATTGAATCAGGAGAAAATCCTGTGCAGAACTTACTGAACTGCTGCTGGCAGGCAGCAAAAGGCTCAACATGTGCAAAAGTGATAACTGGTGAGACTGCAGAAGGCCTCTTGGCGATTTAAATGCATAGGCTGCAAACAATTCAGACTGAGTCTCCAAAACGATTTTTAGTGTTTTATTTCATTACTTTCTGCAGCAAATGTCTAGGAACAGAAGGGTAGCTACATTTAAAAAAAATAATAATAAAAAAAAGAATCAGTACCCTTGCTGCCTGCCCAAAAGTTTTACTGAGCCAACTCATCACTTAAGTTGTGTTCTTGCAAGAACAAAAAAAAACTTCTATGATCGTGGCATGCTCTGCCAAGGTTGCTGGTGGCAAATGGACCCTCAGGTCAAGAAAGTCTAGGCAGAAATTCTGAGGACCTATTTAGCTTTGCATACAGTGAACCTTCCAGTCTTTACATCTCTGGCATACAGAGGCAAAATTAAATGCTGAGTTAACCAAAAACTGTTCAGTGAACTAATGGCACAACCAGATTTTACACCCTAAAACCCTGAATCATTATCCCACACATTTGTGTGCACAACAATAATGGACTCTGGTATCTTTCCTCAACATATTAATACCCAAAAGAGCATGAATTTAGATACAGAAATACTTGAAAATACATTTGCTGTTCTATTTTATCCTAGCCATGTAACATGTTCAGATACCCTAGAAAAATTACGGGGGGGGTGGGCAAGGGTAAAGTGTATCCAACAGGTCTGGATTTGATGATTTTAAAGCTTTGCCAATAAGCAAATAAATAAATCATGCTCACATCTGATCCAAATGCCCACATCATCAAAAGCCCTTAGGGAAGCAGAGAAGAACAACAGATGTTTTTCAAATAAAACCCACTGAGGTATCAAAAGAACTTTCAAATGAAGACTATGAGTTTAAATTACAGACCATCCTATAAATGATGCTTTTTGAATAAAGCATGGATTCAAATACCAGCCAACCTTATCTAAGGCAGTTTATCCAGGTATGCACTGGCTGAGCCCCACTGCCACCACCAAAACTAGAGTTGCAAGGGTAGCTGTGCTGCTGTGGCCAGTTCCAGACGCCATGCAATAGCAAATCCTAAAGATGCTCGTAAAGAAATTTCTCTAAACCCCAAACAGAATGTGCAAACAGTGTTAATTTCCGAGCTACACAGTTTCTTTTAGCACTAGTAATGCAACTGAGCTACTTCCAACAATGTTTTTCATTTGCTACGGCACCTCCTCAGTGCGTTTCTTTGCATACAGCTTATTCCTTGTCCAACAAGAACAAACACTTCACAATTTGCCACCGGCAGCAATGTTCCTGAAACTTTTCATCCGAAGAACATTAAAGCCTTCTGACAAAATCCAGACCATCTTCTGGATTTTCATTTCCAACCAACTAAAAATCATACTATATTTTTTTGAAAGATAATTGACTGCTGTTGCTTTCCTTAGCTGTGCTTGTTTTGCTTGCCTGCCTCTTTAGTATTTTTTCCCCCTGTTTATTCTGTACACTTTATTGATTTTTATAGATTCTTCCACTAATTATCTTAAGATATTTCCATCCATCATTGACCATTTAGAGATGTTTCACAAGACCAATTCTCCCATGTAAGAGCAGATATTTTTGTAAATTAGACAGGCAAATGTACATGGCCTTTTTAAGAGTTTCGAATGCTGCACACACAGAAGTAATGCAGGCAGGCAGCTAAAACCATTAGTATTGTGTTCAGCTTTTTTTGTGTTTTTCCTGTAACAAGCACGAAATATGATAAAGAGCTGAAATTAAGGGACCAGAGCTATGCTTTAGCTAATTATGATTAGAAAAAAAAAAACAACCCAGCAAAACAACACAACAAATTCCTGACTACCATTTGTCACAGTCTCAACTCTGACTAGTGGGAGGGGTAGTAAAACACCAGCATGGCTTGGGCATACACCAACACACCATGTTGTCAGTCCCTTCTCGGAAATTTTTCTGGCAATAATACTTCTGGGAATGACACTAATTAGTCACCAATCAACATTACCAGCTCTGTAACCGTGTTCCCAGAAACAGCATCTTTCTGTAGTCATATTTCCAGGAACAATACATGGTATGTTTATAAAGGCGGGTAAAAAAAAATAATAGGTGCTTAAATATGTGAGGCCAGAGAGCCCTGGCTCTTAAAAGGTTGAGACTTTCATAAGGCCTGTTCTTTTCAAAAAAAAACAAACACTTAGGAGTATTTTTTAGTCAGATAAAACATTACTATTGATTAAACCGATACAATTTTTATCAAACAGGGCTCCTTTGCAGCATGAAGCACACACCATTTTTTTTTGTTGTGTAGCATACAAAACCAAGAATACTGTGACTGATCTGTTTTCTATGGTGTAATGAAGCTTTTTGCAGCCAGTCTGGAAAAAAAATAAATCTGCTTTGCATCCTTTACCAGCACAAACAGATACCTTCCTTGGTTTTGTTAACTGGGTTATAGGATTTGGACTCCAATGACATAGTTTCACATGTAAACAGGAAGGTACTGGGAAACTTAAAAGGCAGATAAACAGGTCACAGGCATTGATTTTATAGGGAGTGAGGTCCATAACTTGGTTAGGTACCTTATGAAAATCCAACTGCTGCACAGCTATGCACTCAGGCAACACTGGATCTGGCTCAGTAATTAAAGATACTGCATAAGTCCAAGAGCATTTTATCATTTCAACAGAACTCCAAATCCCTGCACAAACTTAGATATTACTTCCAAGTCACCACATATAAATGCAATTTCTTAACTAGATTTCTGCAACTGTTTTTTTTTTTTCCTCTGCCTTCTGTACTCCAGGCTCAAGGAATGATCTGATAAGAGAACAGTGTTTAACTAGCAGTAAATTTAATTTGACCACTACAGATTAAGGTGAAAGTCATTGTCCTGTAGTTTATTCACAATCACTTAAAATCAGCTGAAGCATTCAAATTAGCACTTATGTTGGAATAGAGCATGAATGCTAATGAAAAATGAATCCTTGGGAAGTTCATATGGATTTCCTCAAATAGATACTGTAATAGATTTCCTTTTTAAAGTAGATCTAATTGCAACTTTGGGAAGAAGAATATGCCATTAAATAGATACCTACATTGCCACAATTAATCAGAATTACAGTATTAACTACCTCATCAGACCGTTTGGGGAGAGGGACTGTTTTATAAGCAGTCTATAAAGGTAAAAAGGAATTCATACGGTTATACAAATTATCCTTTAAAACAAGGAAAAATCAATTAAAATAAAATGTTTGTTGTTCTTTTTCCAGCAGATACTGGAAGCACTTTCAACAAAGTTGAACCAAGTTCTGCTGTAGTCTCCCCAATAAAATACTTATATTTTGATGTAAATACAAAAAGATGCAAAATGTGCTTCACCCAGGATTTCTAACAGAGCATCAACAATGAAGATAATTGTGAACTATAAAATTGCTAATTGACTCGAATTGTGCACTAGCTTTGTAACTTGGAGAAATGATCAGTGAAAAAAGGGTACCTTAAAACCTTTACTTGATTCCAAGTGTAGGTGGTGTCAAGGTTAACTTCACTAACTCTGTGCCAGAAGAATGCTGAAGAAATTGCTTGGAAAAAAAACCCCTGCAGAACGCATGTGCTAATTTTCATGAAGGCAATGACAAGATACTCGCTTGAATTTTGGCTTCAGTTTAAGACTTATTGGAAAACTGAAAATATTTTGGGTTATGTCCCTGGCTGATGTTCAGAAGGTATCCTTTCCATATCAGTGCTTTTCCTACCGACCACAGTCCAACAGAAACCACTGCAACAAAAAGAAAGAGGAAGCAATCAAAGCTATCAGGATTTTATTTCTTAGCCCAGTAAAAGAGCTGGGAGAATATTAGATAGAACTTCTGTTGTTCTTATTAGCAGTGACTACAAAGAGACCAAAATGTTTTGGCATTCATTAGACAATTAAATATTGCCAAAATATTATATCTAGAAGACCAACAGAATGCTAGAGTTAATGGAACACGTGCTCAATGTTCTCCCTCCCTCCCATCCCCAACCCCAATTTTTGTTGTCTTTTCCCTTTGTGCTTGTTAGAGAGTAAGGGAGGACCGACATGGTTTAAAGATTACTGGCTTTGCAGACTGCAAAAGAAAGGTTTCTTTGTTTGATATCAGCTGATAGCACTGACAGCTCACCTCCCAAAACTTTATTCCTGCCTCTTGATGGAGACATTTAAAGAGAAACACATACCTACGAAGCTCCCTTTCCTCATTTTGCTGAGGACAAAATTTGATACTACTTAAAATAAACACATCCCAAGCAAACAAAAAGCCTCCCCATGAGCAGTATTTTTTTTTTGTCAGACGTTATGGCCTTTATGCAGCAAGAAACATCGTATTTTTACCTTCACAAATGCTCTCAAGTGACTGCCAATCAAATGGACATAAACATGAGTCTGAGTCAACCTGTTAGGTATTTTGAGATAGAGCACGTGGAACACTGGAAATGGTAAACAGATTAAACAGAGTGAATGTCTGGTTTTCAGACGCTTTCTTTCGCACACTTTTCTGTTTTCCCCAGTTCCACTCCTTCCATGCTCTGTGAGGAAATACAGTGTGAGGAAAACCATGTATGCCATCTTCCTGATCCTTTAAAAGGGCTTATTTATTGAAATTATTCTAAAAACCTATTAGAATGTTCTGGAAATGTAAAAAGAAATCTCTTCATATCAAATTCTATTAGCTATGTAAGATGGCCCAAGTACATATATATTCAGATGTGGTGTGTACAACATTAGAAACTAATAAAATACCAGATAATTATGAAGAAACAGCCTGTGGTTCTGATTTTATAAGTACGAAGCCTCTCTCAAGATTTTTAAGCTCTTTTTAGCAATGTTGGGTGTCTACACTCTCATTTCCAGAGCTGAAGGAGAATGAACACAGTATTGTCTTCAGTTCTGCTCTCTCTGAGAATGTTATTTTACATTTTCAGCTTGAGCTCCACTAAAATGCTAACGACAAATTGTTATCAGATGTCAAGTAGTGGGATACATCTGTCAGGCAGAAGGATAACAACCACCTCCAGGACTGGTAGATCTGGACCTGCATCAAACTCTGGTGTAAAGCCAGGAACAGCAATGCAGCAAAGCACAGGAAAAGAGGTTTCTTTTCTGCCTGAAACTTTGCAGCATGTGGTCAGCAAAATGGGACCAATGATCCTACCCCCCTACCCCCAGCTGAGCCAAGCTCTAGGGCCTTGACCCGTGCCTGTTCTTTATGCCTCCATTGGGTAATGGAAGGTCTCATGTACAGTATAATTACAGTGTCCAGAACACAGCATTGCCTTAGTAACTGCTGTTTGATTGGGCTCATCTTGTAGAAATTTGAGCGAATTTTTGTGTTAGCAATACCTTTTAAAAAATTGCATTCACTATAATGTGTTTCTATGCTCTTCTCTAAGGGAATTAAAATACAGTCATTCATGTTAGGATTCTCAAATGACAATGACAACAAAGTAAGATTAATAAATGCTGCAAACAACTCGCCAAAGAAAGTCATCCACCTAATGCTGCAGAGAATGCTTCTGCCAACCCCTTGAAGAAAGGAGCTCAATTCAGAGATTCATTTATTCCGTGTAAGTATATTCAGCAAAGATCCTGGGCCAGAAACAGAGATGAGAAATGGAGGTGTAAATTATAGACTAGTAAATGGGAGAAAGGCAGAGTAAATTGGCATAAGGTGAAAAAATGTGATTTAGAACCTTAATTTCTGAGAAAGGCTGTGACATAGAATGTAAGACCGGTGATGACCCCCTGGCATGGTATTGAGACATTTTTAAACTGGTACTAGAATTCTTATTTATGCATCTCTCTAGTTAGAAAATGACATATTTCCATGATTTCTAAGTGAGCATCTAAAGATTTACGAAAGTATTTACCAAAGACTCGTATGCCTCAACAGCCACACAGTTTATAAGATCAAAATTACAAACATGCGAGCTGCTCAGCAGAATGCAAATATAAAGGGTATGCACAAAAGGAAGAATAATTAAAAAAAAGGCTAAAATTGAACTAGTAGCACTATAAACTTTACAGCACTTTTTTTTTTTTTTTAATCCAGTACAGGTAGCTTTTAAGGAAACAGATATGTCACTTTGACAATATAACTACACACATTTTAACCAAAACTTAATAAAAAAAGAAGAAAAAAATCTATTCAGTGAATAATAATGGGAAAGTATTACATTTATTTAATCCCTCACACAATGGAGCCCATGTGCCTACCAATTGGGCTATTCACACATAAATTGTATTTAATGGTTTCCTGTTAATATGCTTTAGTTATATAATGAAACCCTGGCAGTCTAAAAGCTCAAGCATCCTTGTTCCTCTACTGCCAAACTGAGCAGTACCTGAGTCACTCAGGAAGGTACATTTAACCTTGAAGCTTTAAATTTTGATTATCCCACCACATCACAAAAATAGGTATAAAATCCTCTATAATTTTCTTTTTCTTAAAAGGTTGGAGGCAGTAATAGATCTTGCATTTTAATAGTTTAGAACCAATAGCATTTTCATGAGAGTCTAATTGAAAGTTGTGGCTCGTTTAAATAAAACCGAGATCTGGTGATTTTTGCAATGGTCCTTTGGCACAGAATGAATTTTGTGGAGACAAGAGACAATAAATAATTGATTAATAAATTTTCATTCAGAAAACTAGAAAACTTGATGAAGCAAAGCCTTAGCTCACACAGAGTCAATTTTTTAATTGTGTTTCACCAACCTTAAGCCATCAAACTAACAAGCAATTCAGAAATCTGTCAAGTTGAGAACACGTACAGCATGCAATAGACAGGTTTACTGATATACACCTTACTCTGTAGGAATATCTCTATTTCCAAAGGTGGCAAGTCCAATGTACACAATACTTCCAGGTGAGTTTCAAAGCTTTGTGCTTTAGCTGACTGTAGTGGAATATGCACCACGGAATGTAATAAATTCTTCAATTGATTGTATCAACTGGTATTTTAGACATTATGCAGAAACAATTAGTTTTGTTGGCCAAAAGGACTATCATGCAAATCTGTCTAATGAAAAAGCTTCCTCTGAGCCAAGACTATTACAAAAAAGAAAGCTCCCTGCCAAGTCCTGTTCCATCTCCTGTCGCCCTCCTCTCAGAAAGAAAACAAACGCCCTCACACTTAGTAACCCAAGTAGCCTCTACAGCTGAAAGCTGTCCTAGTGTCACACCTCAGCCTGTGATAGCTCAAATAAAGAAAATTCCAACTCCGCCGAATCCATCTTATAAGTAACTACTGCTCTCCTTCCTCTCAAGGAGGAAAAACAAACAAACAAGCAGATAGCTCAATATAGATGTGGCTGATGGTAGGCAAAGCCTTAACCAGTAAGACAGAGACACTGAATTTCAGTAGATCCTAAATGATGTGTTTGATTCTTAAATACCCAACTGACTTGCTAGTTCTTGAGTTCATGCTTGAGCAGATCATCAATTCCATGAACAGGCATTTAAGATTCAATCAAGCAGCAGCAACTTACTACTGTGGTCTTCAACATGGTAGTCAACTTGCTTTTCTTCAGTCTTACTAGTATATGTGACTAAGAGAGGTCTGTATACGGAAGGAAATACACTGAATTTATTTTGGTATAACTCCATGTGGAATTTCATATAAACCATGCTGGCAGCAACGGTTTAAAATTTGAGTTTCTTTTGGAAGAATGACTATCCAGAACACCTTAAGAAATCCACTGTCTGTGTTTCAGTAAAGTTGTATCTATCCTCTTACATCAATTAAACATTCATTTTATCCGAGTTTGCTTATGATACTGTCTATTTTCTAATTTATGTTCAATGCCACTCATGCATTATATATGAAATTTAAAAATAATTAATTCACACTCAAAGCCTAATGGGTTTGGTATGAATTTACCAATATAAATTAAACATGTCTGAACTAAAATGTTACACTGTTGACTCACGTATTGCTCAAAACTATGTTACAAGGGAAACCCACCGAGTTTGTAACTTGCTGAATCATCTATTGACCAAAAAAATACTACAACAGATCTCATAAAAATACTACACCAGTCAAAGAACATATTTTAAACCAAAATTGATATGTATGTGATAGATTGGTTTCCCTAAGCCAAGTGGTTTTCTCTAAGTGCTGATGACCCTAATATTTTGAACTTAACTGCAGTGATACTATAGACAGTACATGTGTGTAGGCCATAATTACTCTAAGTTATATATGGCAAGAAGGATAGTGGGTTTGGTATTTGTTTGGTTGGGTTTTTTTAATATTTGACTGAATTTCATAATGGCTAACTGCTCCTTAAAACCTTTTTTTTTTATTATTCATTGGATCTTTAAAGTATAGCTGTCCCACAACTCAAGCTTCCCAGACAGAATAGCTGAAATGTCACCTTTCTAACCATCTATAGCTCACACATTATAAGAATGTTGAAATTTTCTTTGTGACACCAAAGCCAGCAAAAACAGCTGCAGAATGTCCCCTACTTATTTTAACAAGAGCCAAGAAAAGAAAGAACAAGCCAAAGAAAAGGACTATTTATCTATGGAGACTGGAGATCCTCTTGTTCTATTAAACTTCATAATTATTCATTGTAACTGCCTCGCTTTTTTTAAACAAATGTGGAAAAATAAGTCAAGACACCTTTCTCACTGGGAAGGAAGATAAACACTGCAAACCCAAGCTGTCTATAACAATGTGCTGTAACTATATATGAATATTTTTCCTATCCAAATGATTGCTGAAAAGATGCAGTAGCACATGATGAATCAAAAAGGTACTATTCCCTATTTATAGAACATCAGCATAATTACAGCCCAAAGAATGCATTTATTTCCAGCTCTACGTGTACAAGGAAGAGACTAGCAAATTGTAAGGCAAAAAGAGAACTGCAAGAGTAGTAATTATGAAGATGGAAAGAATAAATTATGAAGACAGTAAAAGAAATAATATGCATATCTTGGCTAAATAGTTACTAAATGGTCTTACTATTATTGCATACAAGTGTTTCAAGGTTGCAGATATGAGTGAATTTCAAGGGGATTTTGCTATCATTAATGGGCTGAAGTAAAGGAGAACAGAGTTTAACTGTTACACTTTATATTTTTAATTTGCAAGCAACCCCAGGCCCTTTAAACTCTATGTATCTTGGCAGTCATCTTCCATAAAAATTATCAAATACCCCAATTAAGTGTACTTCTTTTTCTTGTGAAACACTACAGTATACACATGGAATGTTATGACTCTAGATTGGTTATGTATTTTAATTAACAGTTCAGGGAAGAAAAAAAACAAACACTGAAGAACTGTATTCAGTGTTTTCCATAGGAAAACAAAGGCAAAAGAGAATAAAAAAAATAGTATTAATTATTGAAAAAAAAATTATGAAGGATCTTGACTCTTAAACTTTCTGTTCCAATCCCAAATTTATACCACATCCCTCAGTAAAGTGAAAAGAAAAAGCTTTTTAAGTACTTGACAAGGGCATACACCCTTTCTAGTGCTGATAGAAGTCCTTGTGCATATGTCCGCACACAGCACTACAGAAACGGTTAAAGAGGCAAAGCAAAACAAATCATGCAGCAACAAAATCATCAGCTAATGCTTAAATGGTTTGGTTAACAGTAAAATGAGAACAATTTGTTGTTTACATGACACAGAGACAGAAGAAAGAACCGGACAGATATTGCTAAATGCATGTTTCCACTCTGAATGGTACGCATAAAATCCTGTTCCTTAGTGCTGGAATGAGTGTTGGAACACTTAAGTCACACAATACGAAAGAAAATACTGGGGAACTTACAAACAAGTTGCTCTCAATAGTAAAAAGTAACTAAAATTCACACCAGAAAGTGACACTAGGAGCTGTTAAGCATAAAAAAAGTCATAGTACTTTCTGACTGACATATGGATCTGCAAAACCAAATCATTAAGCACAGAGAGATGGGTAGGGATTTGCCTTATGTTGTATAGAACATACAGTCCACACAGTTACCTAACTTGAGAGTTCATGGTGCCCAAAAACTTCTGGAAAAACTTAAAATATGCTCCAACTTAGGCACATTACTCTTCTTTCCCCTTGCTCCCCTCTTTTAGGGCCTCTCAGGTAGTCTGACTATCATAGCTAAAGATATTTTTCTTCTAAGTCCACTGAAAAGCTTTACAGGATTTTATAAACATCAGTGAAGCCTAGTGTATATATTTGTCATGAAAAGTGGAATTATTCTGTCAAATTACTGTGATGAAAAGAACAAAACCAGAAAAAATTCAAATCTGACTTCTTACTTCTACTAGGTAAGTGACCCTTAAACAAAAAATGCTTAAAAGGAAGAAAGCTGTTCCTTAAAAGTCCATTGGAGTAGCACGAAGTGAAATTAGTACAAAGAAGCCCTCACTGATCTGAGTAACAGTTTGTGCTTATTTACCACTCCATAAATCTTGTTATACCTAAATGAAGTTCACTAGTATAATGGTTCTGTTCCTCTCAAGGCTGCTACAGCACTGAAGAAATCTTAAAGGTGCTGGTGTTCATGTCAAGCTTGCTTGGAAAAATACAATAAAACTTATTAACTCAGCTGTATCATTTCTTGCCAGATCAACAATTCATTTACGGCAAGGGTTGTGAACTTTTATTAGTTGCCCTTGAGAGAAAAGACAGTGTCTAGCACCTCGATGGATCCGCATCCTCTGAGAACTTGTGGAAGACGGGTAACATTTCTAAACATGAAGTGTTCAGTAAACCTAATCATTGTTCCTTTTCAAGAAAGGGGACAACAGAAGAATCATTGAACTTTAGACCACTGTATTGTTTTTCAAGCAATCAGAATTATAAAAGTGCTATGAGCACTGGAAAGATGACATGGATCAAGTTTACTTCAATTCATAAATCAGTCATATTTTGTAGGTAAGAAAGGAAGCAGTAGTTTCATATTTTGTTTTCAGAAATGTTTTTAACATGATCACATTCCACAGTTTCATAATCAAGAAACAGAGCATAGGTCTCAGAGATGGAAGCAACAGAACACATTTCTAGGAGAAGTCATACATTTTTAGCAAGAATAACGACCCGCTTAAATGCAAGATATGAACAGCTGGTTGTGCATCCATTCTTTAAAAAGAAACCAACAAAACAAAAACACACCCCAAAACCTCAAAATTACAGTGGAGCATAAGTCGACCATCCCTCAGCTGTATCAGACAAAACAGATATCATAAAGGGTTATGCTCATGATATTTTGTACGGAAAACAAGCTAAGATTTCCATCCTATTAATTAGTGGAAAGTCCTACAATACAGCCTACACAACCCAACTTTGAGTGCTCCACAAAGGTGCAGGTTAGTTGAACCACAAGCCTGGAAAACACCAGCTAAACCAACAAAATTCAGGAAGCTCTTCATGATTAAAATGGTATCAGACCAATACAACCCAGAAGAGTGATATTTACATATGTAAGAGGTGGCTGCAAAGATGAAGTGAATAAAATATTTCCTATATCTCATCTGTACACAAGGCAAATAACAGGGGGCTTAAATTGGAGCGGTTGAAATTTCAATATACAAAATCATAGAATGATAGAATTATTTTGATTTTTATATTCTCCTGAAAATCTCCTGGTCCAACCTCCTCAAAATCAGGCTGATTTCAAGTTTTATCTTTACAGTTACACGTTAGGAAAGAAAAATTTGTTTCATGGCAAGTCTGTAAGAATAGACTGCTTCCAACTCCTGGTATCTCCACTATTTAAAACCAAGAACAGATTTTCATGGGAAGAGTCTAAGAACTTTCACTATGTTTGGGAAAATAAATGAACCCCTTGAGGTCCATTCTACAGTAAGTGCCCTTGATTCTTTAGGCCCTTCGTACGTAGCACACACACGAAAAAAACCATTTGCTTCAACGGTATTTAAAGATTCTGCAAAGCAGCTTTTTTGCAATATTTAGGGAGCAAGAGCACATAGGGAGATTCATACATCACTGACACCAGCCATGAGAAACAAACTGCATTATTTGCCAAACATCAATTCATAAAATATCATTTAGTTGTTTCCCTGAAAAAAAAAAAATCAAATTAATGTGTTATTGTATGAAATATTCATGACCATACTACTAGAAAAACATTTTGCACAACAGCTGTGAGTTGTTTACTAATTCTCCATTTAAATCATAATGACATTATTTTGAGGAGGTGAATATTGCTGTAACTATGATTAAAAGTAAGGATTAATCAATAAATGCCAATAAACAACTGCATTATCACCACTGCTATCACAGGATCTTGAAAGCCATAACATTTTCATTAGAAGTAGAATTGAAATTTCTACAGAAGAGGAAATTTTCCCTTTGGTTTTTGGGAAAGTACAACAGGTGGAAACAAAGTGTTGTCAAGTATCTTGAGGAATTTGGTATTTTGAGAACAGAAGAAGAATGAAATTTGCAGCAGGAAGAAAAGATAGAAGCATAAGAATGAAGGACTTGGGATTTTCACCTTGCTGAAATCTTACCCTTCAAAATAAATACACATTTTGAGCAAGGCAATGTCCAGCTCTCAACGGCATAGCTGTCAACTAAAATCTGTTATTATTTTCACATTGTTGATCCCTGTGCCAGAACATGATTGCTTCTTCTAAATAAGGAGCAGCACTACCAGAATTTGTGCATACACTTAAAACTAAACTCTGTCTGTGATGAGTTACAAGAGGAGCAAGTGTTTCACGGGGATTTTAAATTCTCTTTAAGGTTTCTCTTCCTTGGTATTTTTTTTTTTTTTCCTTGACTGCTCACTTGCATTTGAACATTAAAGAGATGTCATGCAGGAACTGTACCTGTATCAATGATCCTGTTCAGGGATCCTTGAATTTTGCATCTTTCTATTTGATCATTTCAGGACAAAAAGAACCTCACTAACTGCTACAGGACGGGTCCTGTGATGAGACACTGACAACTACGCTGTAATGCCAGAGTATATCCAGACCCTGGTGCAGGAAGGTTCAAGCTTGAGAATGTGGTGCTGGTAGAGCCTGACACTCAAGGAGAAGAATTTACAAGCAAGAGACGTACTAGTTTTGCTGAAGTGAGAGCTGGATCTGGGTTCTTATAACTTTGCATATAATTAAAGGCTAAACTAGATTTGGAAATTAGAGAATCCTATTCCTTAAGATTATGGGCATCTACATGATGCTGAAGGTAAGGTTAGGATAATTTGCATCTCTTTTGGAAAGCTTCAGGTGTCCAACTCTAGTCCCAGTTGCATTACAGTAATGACATTAATGCCTTTATTATTCACCTCAGGAACAGATGATTTCTCATGTGAGGTGGAGTTACAGTACCTTGCTCAACACTTGAGTCTACACATGTGCAAACTGTTGCTAAACAAAGACCCCCAATCCTACAATATCTCACAGGTACCTTGGCACAAACAGACAATACCATGTATTTCCACAGGGATATACAAAACAAGATATTTAATTTTCTTTTGCAATAACGGAAATTTCAAAAGAAAATTTATCAACTACATTTTTTCTAAATAAATTTAGAGAATAATAGCAATTTTTCTGTTACTAAAATGGCAGCCGTGTAGTCATCTGTACTTCCTCCTTTCTCCCTAGATTTTCTCTATCACCGTTCCTTGCCAAAGCTGTCTGAGATACATTTCTGTGTATCTTCCAGCATACTTCTGAACAGGTTGGGGACCTCTATGCTAGAGGAGTGGGGATGTCCGAGAGAGAAAGATACACAGTTCCCAGAACACTGGGTCTTCAGAACTACCTGCCCTCAGGAACACAATTTTAAAACTTATGTGGCAGGTATTTTCTACTTCTATTTTTCATCTCATGATTTTTTTTCTGCTTTTGAAAAAATGTAGAAGTTCTCATAGTCATAAAGTGAATTTTTTACTTCCATTATTAATATACCAGTATTTTGACAGCCGTTACAGAAATATTCATTAATAACACACATATTAGGGAAACCGATTAATATAATGCAATAAAGGGTGTGAAATTAATCTTCTATACAGTATAAATGAAAAGCATACATAAAACTTTGATCTTCTGCCACGAAGCGTTCTGCAGGAATTGATTTGATTTTATTTGTTATCATAAACAATGTGTTTACATGTCACGCATATTTTGGGCAGGAAACTTCCAATGAATCTTTCATTTAAAGCACATCTGTAACTATGCATGGTAATCCTATACATACAAGACTTTTATCAACTCTAATTGTTCACTGATAACACATCTGATGATTTGCCTGAAGGCAACATTATAAATTCCAAGTTGTTTTTTCACAGTTGTAATTACCATATGCTTTCATTAATCTGATTCTGTTAGCTCACTCTTTGCTTAGTGATCTTAGTGTCAATCAATTATTCTTCCAGTGCATGCATCAAAGCAATTAGAATAGATTTGGGAGACTGGAAATGTAACTCCAGTTCTGAGAAACTGTACCAACAATCTGAGTCACCAAATCTTCTTTTTAAACATAAATAACAATATGACCCCTGTGTTTTCACAGGGCTGTAATTTATTCATCTCTACAACATCCAGTACTTCTCTGTCCATTCTTTAAAAAAAAAAATCCACAACCACAAACCAACAACTTGTAAACACATCAATATCCATTAAAAGCATTGGTTAAAACCAGTATTTTCTTCTACCTTTAGCACGTGTCTGGGTAAAGGAGAAGCTGTTTTGAAGCAGCTGGATGGTGTTTCTTAGCAACAACTTCTCAGGAGAAAAGTTTGTAAAGAACTGCAAATAGGATTCAGGAAGTATTTGTAGTTTCATAATTCAGTTCCTTGACCCTAATTAAAATGACCCTGAAACTCTTTTGTTTATGAATAGCATATTTAATCCAAAGAGTCTAGGCACCAGAGATAAATTCATAGTTAATAAACACATGCTAGACTACTACTGTAATTTTGGTTGTGTAAGACAATCTCAGCAAAAACATGAACAAATTCTGCACTCTGTATTTGAAGCAATTTTAAACAACATTGATTGTCATAAAGAAAATAAAATGGAAGCCTGTATTGAACATGGGAGTGGAATCTAACTGTAGTTACGATAGGATAGTAAACAGAGTGTTTATTTTTATGCTAAAGAATGCTTATACATATTTTTTCATTAAAATTGGTTTTAGCAGCGTTATAAAACCTGAAGATTATTAATCCCAAAGCTGACAATGTGAAGCACAGTTAAATGATAAATTTGCACATGACCTTTGTTTACAGTATTTAATTGAGGCAAAAAATATCTTTTTTAGTTATTGGCTCCTACTACAATAACTTACCCACAGTGCCAACTTTAGTAGGCAGAATACAAAGTACACCATCTGGCTATAAAATAGACACTACGTGTTACGCAACCAATTTCGTTATAGTTGATCTACAGCATGAACATCACAGAAATCAAAGCAGGTACATTTTAAAAAGGAGCCTGCTAAATCCATCTACTACAACTACACAGGTGAAAAACTCAGTGGTTGCAAAGCAGTGTTGATATAAAGCGGGATAATAAGAATCAATACTAAAAATAAAAGTGAATATTCAAATAGTGTCACTATTTTAACTGAAGGAATATTGGGTTTGGGATTTTTTTCCATTGGACAAATGCCTCATCTTGGTGGTATTTGTTACAAATTACATGGAATGATCTCTGGATTCTTTAGTGGAAGGACATTAATGGGGTGTTAATGAGAGGGAAAACATCTAACTCGGATTGCAAAAATCTTTGGGAAATATCTTGGTTCACAGAATCTTTCTGGATCATGACCAGACCCATCAGGCTCTCCTACTGCTCCAGCAACTAAGAGATGCTGTTGTCAAATCTATATAGCCCCGAGGTATTTCAGAAGCCTCTGGGCTAGCTAAAGGGCTACTACAATCTATTAAACTGCTTGGATAATGCCAGCAAAACAAGTGGCTGATACACCTCCATAGCTTCATTTGGAAAAGCATCATGGTACAGCTGTTCATTTGGGCAGGCTGCAAATTAAGACATCTCAGAATCTCCTACAGTCATCCAACTGCCTATGTATTTTGGTGGCTGATTTAAGTATTTGCTATCCAAGTGAATATAAACTCAATGGAAATCGAGTGCCACCTTGCCAACTTAAGATTCTGTTTGGTGCTTTTATTATTGCACATTAGGATTTTTTTACATTCAGATCATCTCTATCTGGAACATACCCTAATTTACATGAAAGCACTCAAGTTCCATTTCAGAAGGCCAAGTATTTAGTGGGTTGCATGTCTGCAAACATATCACCACAGAAATGGAAAGCTGAGACACGTTCAGCTGGCTGCTCATCCCTGGCAAGAGGATTTCTACCTTGGCCATGGCTATCACAGTGTCCAGTCCCATAAGCAGTGGACACAAGTGCTAAGAAGGTCACAAAGCAGGAGCTGTTGGCTTTTAGGACCAATTTAATTTAAAAATTAATTAACTGGGTAAAGTTTAGAAACTATCATTTCACAATGAACCGTGGAATCTTTTTTTTGAGATTTTAATTTACAGTGGAAAGCAAACTACAACTTTTGATTAGCTCAAAAGCTACTTTGCATTTTGAGGACAAAAGTATCTTTCCTAAACTATATGAGTTTATCCAAAGAAAACAATCAAAAAATAATAATAATAATAAAAAAGATTGAGGGTACAGCCCTAAGGAAGTGCAGGCTCCTCTCTGTTGGTGCTGATTTTCATTATTCCTCAAATCTTAACTTTGTAAAGCGAACTCTCACACTTATCTCATGTTTGATAAATAGATATGCTGCTCTTGCCAGGCTTATTTATAGGATCAACTATTTAATGACAACACAGTAAATATTAAAAATTCAGCCTCCTAATACTGTCATAAAAAAAAATTCATGTCTAATGGTCCAAAATATAATTTCCATACTAAAGAGTAAATGTTTATATTTCTTATTTCTTTTTCTATATCGACAAACACTCCTGACTTCAGCACACTCCATAAGTACATTTATAATTACAGCTTCCATTCATGCAAGTGACAGTTATGCCTCTGTATTTATCCATGGAAATGCTAGAGAATTCCAAGTGGAGCATGACACATCCAAAATCATTAGAATACCTCTCTATCAACAGTTGATATACAGTAACACATTGAACAGAGTTAATGTTTGTCTTTGGAGACTTTGTGCATTAGCCTAAAAAGTGATTGATAATGGCATCATTAGTGATGGATTTGTCTCTGGTTTGCTGTTTCCAGTTTATCTGAAATGCATTACTAGAAATAATCTCCCTGCGAATTAAATATCCCAATATAAAAAGTAGCTTAATTTGAAACTCAATCCAAGCAAGCCACTTACCAAATCTAAAAGAAAAATGGATTTCTAAGGGTTGTTTTTTGTTTGGTTTGTTTTTTGGTTTTGGTTTTTGGTTTTTTTTTTTTGGAGGGGGGGGTCATACTTTTAATGTACAGTAAACCTAAAAGGTTTACTTTTACAGAGATAAACATTTCTGTGTCAGACTACACAGGATAAGTCTGTTTACCTAACAGACACTCATCCTCATAAACATTAGCATAGAAAAGACATAACTGCCAGTTACTGCCCTTAAAACAATGGTTTATGCCAGGGTGAAATACGTCAAAAACCCAAGGTAAAGAAAAAAAATAAAGTCAAATAAAAGTTCACATGGGGCTATTGCATTGTTTTGCATAGCTAAAGTCTTCTCGCATTAGGCTGCTTCTGAAAGGTTCAATCCAATAAATTCTTTAAACTATGCCTATGAAATAATTCATAGCAAGTGTTTAAGGTTTAAAGCTACAGTACAGCTCTGGGTGGGACAGCTTGCCAAAGGTTGAAATTCGATTTAAGAGCTCTCTCTGAACTCACCAGTTCTTACGTATCTTTATCTATAAAAAAGACGTATGAAAGTGTAAGAGGCTCAGCAAGCAGCAGCGTAGTACAGAAGTCCTCAGAGGATTACACAGCTTTACTTGCTAAACCCCCAGTCAGTAGTGTTATGGCTTACGTATGTGTTTTCACAGGAGCTGCTACAGTGATTAAACAACAATGAAGCTATAAAATATAATAATGACTTCATAGAAGTCCTTTGCTTCTTTTAATCTGTTCTGCCATGGTTCTCCTTCTGCCAGCCTGATCCCTCCCTTGAGTGGCTCTACAGAGGCTTCTCCGTGCAGCTCCTCAAGGTTGTATCCTCACTTTTACATCTATCTTTGGATAATCTCCTATACAAATGAAATTTTGTCTGAAGAAGACTTCAAATTCCACCTGAAATCTCCTCTTTCTGTGACTCTACAAGGCCATGTGAGTTAAGGGTGACATACCTAAACTAGCTTTAATAAGCTAGTTAATAACTCCCATAGGTAGCAATTCAGTGATGATGATAGTAGGAGAAACTGGCCAACTAATTCATCTGAAGTTTCACAGTGTCCTTCTGCAATCTTATGTAAAACTTCAGCTGTTCCATTGTTACTATCATCACTCATAAATAATGTAGAGGTATGAATAAATATGCTACAATCACATCTCCAACAATATTCAAATGCATCTTGGCACACTTGCTCTCTTAGACCTTAAGCTCTTTATAATAGTGCGTTCTTGATGCTTGTTTAGGTCTCTTGGTGTTATGATGAGCGAAATCACAGGGCATAAACCAGATACTACATAAACCAGAACTAGAGTTTTCAATTTAACCTAATTCTATTTGTTCCATTCCTACATTTGAATTCTTTTCAGCATCATAACTTCATACTGTAATTTCATAATCTATAGATGTTGCACACAGTCACAGTGTGGCTCCAAAAGTTCAATATATACATAGAATGCTAATTATTTTCCTTTCTTTAACAACATTCTTAGCAATTTCAGTGATTAAGAGGCTTCCCGAGGGGGATAAAGGGGATTTTTTTTCCCCCAGAAACTGCATAAGAGACGTCTGAGAAGTCAAAAATATCTCTAATGAATATACACGAGCTTAGCATTAAGCGAATGGAAGAATAACTGCTCTGCAGAAAAAACAAAGTTAACCTGGGGCTTCCACATGACACCATGGAAAAAGCAGAGTATATAAATATCTCAAAAGCAAAGATATGCACAGTAATTGTAATCATGTAGATAGAGACTAGCCCAACTGAGCAGATCACCTATACTGAATCAGGGAAAAAGAAATAACCCTTGAAATAATTAATTGGTTCTGAATCTCTCATTCTAAGAGACCTAATTTCAAATCTAAAGAGACAATATTTGATTTCTAAAAAGTCTGCGTTATAACATCCAAATTCTTGTCCTATATTTATGAATTACTACCTTTTACAGTACATCAAATACATACAGGTATAAGCTAAAACCTGAAAGTTATATATTAGACTTACTTTGCAGATCTTTCTACAAAGAGATATTTAGAATAACATGTCATACTCCATTTATTATCATGATCATCATATAGTACCACATTTAGAAGCTAGCAGTATCTTTTTACGATGATCTGATTTTAGAGTTGCTTCCAATTGTTCGTCCCATTGAAATCAGAGTTAAAAATAATTAATTTACGCAATGTGAGCCATGAAATAACTTCAGATAATCAGCATAACCTTCTCAGATGTAATCCATATTCATTTTGCAGATTGTAGCAATGCTTAATGGCAGAACGAGAACTGATGAAGCCTTAAGCTGTTTTAGTGCTACATTTCATAAACCTGTGAATTCAGCAAATCTTACCATTGCCACCTACAGCAGGCACTGTGTATAATGTTAAGTAACTGCTGTAAACTTCATTAAAGCCATCAAGGGATTTGTGCACTTAGTCACAGCAAAGATTAGAAATCACATCAGCAGTGTCCATGCAGCAGCCTTCCTCAGCTGCTGGAAGTGGAGCGGTTCGTCCTCGAGGAGGTGACGTGCACAGCGCTCACGGCAGCACGTGCAAATGTTTGCCTAACATCACCTGAAGATGCTGCCCAATTGCACACTCCTTATGGAAGTGACTCGATAACACCCAACCCATGCTGGATATTGGGAAGTAGGTAGTCGCCAAAATATCAGTGGTTCCTTTTAGAAAAAGAGTTTTATTTGCAGCACCATCCAGTCTTGGGACCAGTAAATATGGGGCCATGCAGGACTACTACAGGCAAGTGGGTCTTTATGAAAACAAATAGGGAAGAAGCTATTATACTCCTGATATTAAGCTAGATGCATCTTCCTGAGCGGTGATAGAAAACTCATTTGAGTTCCTGTATGAAATGGTTTAGATTTAATGAAGATACAACAAGAGTACAAGTTTAATATTCCTTATTATTAATATAAGTATTCTGATGCGCACGTCCTAAAAGGCTGCAAACATCTCCTAACCCCTTCGGCTTCAAAGAGAGCACATTAGAAACAAAGGTTTGATAGTACTTGTTAGGATCCGAGTTCTTCCTCCGACTAGCCTCTCATACACTCGTCTCCAGCCATCCATGGACATGAATTTGTTAACAGCATCCACTGGCTACAAACCTTATACAATATTTACACCTTTTAAAAATTACAGTCATATTGCTTCTCCATTACAATACTTCACACACAACTTCTTCAACTATTAACTTTGTAAGAATCTCAAGAACATACAGCCTGGCTTCATAAATGTTTATAGGGTGATTCAAAGTGAGAATATCCTTTACAAACAATTCAAATACACATAAGTGCACACCGAGATACAGAATTTATTGTTATTTTAATCCTTTCAGATATGAAAGGACACAAATTCCTGTTAAATACCTTCACCCACTCTTGTATACACATTGTCCAAACACCATTAACAGAAACCAGAAATTTATCCAGGAGCCCCCAAGCCCTAATGCTGCTTCTGTATCGTTCTAGACATTAGTGCTACAAAATGTGAATATAATTAACAAGCAAAAAACCCCTTCCTAATGGACACAGATGCCTGTGGCTTCCAGGACAAGCAGCGCAAACAGCAGCCTTCCTCTTGGTGATTTTTAATTGGAATTTTAATAAAGGCTCTACCACAGTGGAGCAAACTACCATTAGCACAGCTCCAACTGTCTTAATCAAATTCCTTGGTGATCGTTTTTGCCACTGACTGGAATACAGAAAATTGTTTTAGCAATATTTGTATTTTCTCTGATTTATAATTAAAACTTAAGCTAAAAGACCAAAAACTTGTAACATCCTTGCATATATTATATTGGATGGCTCAGGCTATGGGATCAGATCAGGTTTTTATAACCTTTCCATTCCAGCGGTGCCCAGAAACACTAACGACTGGATTTCCCAGATAAGTGACAAACGGGCTCACTGCACACCATTCCTCAGCACACATTTTGCTCCTAACACGGAGCTCCAAATCCTGACAAAACTTCAGTACGTTAATATCTTTTGATAAAAATTTGTCCTTTACCTCATAAAGGACTGTAATAGCAACAGATTACAATAAATTCAAATAACTAAACTTCACTGTTCTTTAAAAGCCTTCTAAGTTGTTTACCAGTTTCACTTAATTTTCAGGACATGTCGCAGCCACTACAGTAATATTTTAAAGTGCACACTTTCTATTTCCTGTCTCAATCTGAATTCAAGAGGCAGAAGAAAAAAAAAAAATCTTTCTTGCTCTGTAAATTTTAGAATATGCATGAACTTTTCTTATATCATGCAAATCAACCTATAGACATCAAATGATTTAACTGAGGGTTTTTTTTTCTGAGAAGACTCTTTAAAATCTCAGCTCGATAGGCATAGGTATTTGTCATTGGTTTGCATTCAACAAGCACTTGGGTCAAACATAATTTCACGTCTCTGCAAATTAAAACCTCCCAGAAAATGGATGGCTAATATCCTTCAACAGCAAGAGAAAGAATTTATTAGATCCCTTTCTATATCTGATTATCTGAATCCCGTTTTCAAGAGTGCCATTAAATCCACACAGATCACCAGTGTGTGATGCTTTGCAGGAGGGCTGGCCTGACTAGTGGAATGCAGGTGAGCGGTGCCCCTCCTGCATCAGCAGAGCCTGATGGGCTCTTGCTGAGTCTGCAATAGTTTTCCTCCCTTGTAAGGAGAGATGAACCAGGAGCCATGACACGTAGTTTAAATGAGGTGTCGAGCAACTCGTAGGAGGAAGGCAAGCTCAAAAGTGTGTTATCTATTTGTTTTTCACGATGGTAATTGTAAAACTGGTCTCAGAAGTAATGAAGGGCTGAGGAGCTTATGCCTTGCATCCCACAAACTACTCGAACGTGACTCAGTTTCAGCATATAGACATTACTGCAGCAAGGAATAGGGCATCAAACCAAAATAACATGCATAGGAACACTTCAGTTATAAAAACTATGTTGAGAACTGATGAAAAAGAACTTCAGGACATTGTGCCATGGATACTTACTTGAACTGTCTCAAACAACACAATAGTAAATTATCTCAAACTGCTGTATTCTTTTTGTGCAAGACAAATGGCCACCTAAGCCAGCAACATCTCTGGGCAGATTGTGCTGCCTTTGGCATTTCAGTATTACACTTTCAAGATTTAGCCAGTTCATTGATAATTTGAGCATCTGTTGCTCATATTCCTTTATCTAATTTCCAGTCCCATCTCAGCGGTCCACCTTTTTCCTCTTCTATCAAGTGGAAATATTACAAATAAGAAGATAGTAAGTGACTTGCCCAGAGTTTCTTTGCAGATGATCAAAGACAAATGATTTTAATTCTTCACTACTACTCTGAAAATGAATAATCTTCCTCAAGGAGTGGCAGATTGGGAGCAATACAAGAATGAAGACTAGAAACAAAAATTTCCAGAATCAACACACGATTAACTGTTTTAAATAGTATTGTATTTGCAGTTTGAACCTTTGAACATTTCTTGCCCTTAACAAGAGAAAAAGTTGTCTTTCTATTTAAAAAGAGTTCTCTTGCAGTCACAAACAGATCCCACAACAGCGCACCTACTTCACCTGGGGGTGTGCGTTTAAATGTCCTTGCATGACTACTGTCAGGAAACAATAAGAACCTCCTAGTTACATGAAGAGGGAGAGAACATAAAACATTTAAGTATGTTTAAAATACTCTATCATAAACAACCAGAAACAATCATTTACTTTTATATCTTTAATTATGGTTAAAATTAAAATTTAAATATTAAAACATCTACTATGTGCAACAAGAAAAGTCTCAAAATTAATGCTGCAGGACTAATAGCTTTAATCAACTGTTTAAACTAAAAATCAAGGCATATTTCTGAACCCCAGCAACAACTGATCGGTCGACTGAAAGATGCATTAATGCAGATCGCTAATGCCTGTGTTACAGAGATGACTCATATCTGTGACACGTCAGCAAGCATGGTTTCAAACAGAACCATTTCCACTGCAGATAAATTCTGGATATGGGGTGATAGGAGAACACCACAAAATAAACCTCCATCTATTGTACCACACTCTGTTTCAGCTGTATCTGTGAAATTCTACCAAATCATTTGGAAGCTGATCAAATGTGATTTGGAATAACAAAAAGAACAGCTTCATTTCAAAGCCAATATTGACCGTAATTTTCCACAGGTCAGCACATTTCATGCTCTCAAAGCTGGAAAAAGCTTGAGCAGAATGTAATTTCTTTCCATGTTATTTTTTGACAAAAATCAAGAAACATCCACCCCACAATACTCCCACCTTCATTTACTTTTTCACATGGGATTCTGGATCAGCCTGTGAAGTCAGAAAGGGAGAAAATGCTCTTTGTGGAGAAAAGAACAGGAGGCAGGCAGGATGGGGACTGCAGAGCAAGTTCCTCTGCTGGCAAAAATGCTCCATTTTCCAGATGGTGGGAGAAGGGAGCCGATGACATTGCTGTGGGAAGAACTGCACAGCCAAATATTTGCCAGGTGCTTCAAGTCTCTTGCCTTGTGCCGTTGTCCTGCCCTCCTCCACTCCCTGTTGTTAAATACATTAGCAGCTCCATTTTCAGGACAAATTGATCGTTTAGGGATTGGAAAAAAATGTTCCTGCTGAGGCCAAGACTGGCCAACATTTCTAAGAGCGCAACTTAAGCACACAGGGTAACAAGTGGAAGACTCAGAAATCAAAGTAAATAATCTAAGGGAAAGTTGTTTATCACATCTTCTGGATAATGCCCAAGAGGGCTGAAAGGCAGAAAGGAAACTCAAGGTAGCACTGAAGACTCCCAGTTTTCATAGCTGGACATTAAGCTTGCATCAAGTTCTCTATTTTCCCTATATAAAAATATAGCACCGGGTAGATGGGAAAGGCCTACTCATTAGAGGTTTGCTGCATGAGGGGTATAAAAATCCACTCCATGACTCCTCCACTAGCACCACTTGAAAATTGCCAAGTACATTAACAAAGCTGTAGTGTGAAACTTCAAAATCATCCCTTTAATCACATGCCACTCAAGATGTTACAAAATCATAATAAACATCAGAGTGACCATTTTAAGAGTGTCTACCACTACTCTGGAGCATGTAATTTACTGCTGAGAGGCAGGAAAAACAAACCACTTTTAGCAAAGCATTTCTAGACAATCAGGGAAACACACAAATGTAGTCAAATCCAACCTTTTCCTTCCAAAAAAGGAAACCTCCCCCCACCAAGGTCAGATGGGTGAGGTTGTGTAAGCAGGTATGCAGCTTCCATAATGTTCTTGAGAATGTAACAAGTATTTCATAAGGATATGTGTGAAAGCTTCAACTTCTTTATTCCTGTGCCTGAGAGATATGTTTATGCTATCTTATGATCCTAGCAGTTTGTAAACATATAAAGGCAAATAAAAAACCCTAAAAGTGGAGAGTAGCAAATATTCAAAGATTTTGAGCACAAGAACACGTGCAGGACCCAAACCTAGATGACACCTGAAACGTGTCTGAGGCATGAGATGAGGACGGAGTGACTCAGTCTTTGACACTGAGCACATGGACTGAACCTGTACTTTCTACTGATGTTCCTAGTTGTGCCTCATTAGCTGCATTTTTTGGCATTTCAGTAAAAAAAAAAAAGAGGCAGCATAGTCGTTATGATACATATTTGATAGGCTTTTTATGCTGGTAGCTACATAATGAGTAAACACTTTTAGTAGCTTTTGAATTTGAGATACTAGGTAAGTAAAAACATTTTCCCCCTGACACTAACATGTTTCTTTGACATGTTCAGAAATTACTTTTTAGAAATTATTTTACTACACCGGAATTCTAGAAACTATGAGAAATGAAGACTAGCAGTGACAACTGAGTTTAGAGTTAAGCTGAGGTTCCTCCAGGGAAAGCACAGCCACCTGCATAAAAATATTCTTCCACTGAGAGAATCCAGCTTTCTTGAAACAGGTTGTGCTCTTCCAGTTTACAGTATCTTCACTTTAAGAGCAGAAGGAAACCTAGATACACCCCAAAATGGACAAAACAGGTATGAAGTACCTACAAGGAAGAAAATGTTCAACCTGGAATGCAGAGCATTCACTTATCAGAGGTACCTTATTGCCCTGGCAAGAAGGTAAAGACCACAGTAGGTGCAACTGGACTATCCAAAGCACACACGGAAGTACACTATGAAAGTCACAGAAAAGTTTATGAAAAGTTCTGGGCAGTAGAAAAACTTATGAGACACCTTCTCAACATGATCTTCAGCGTGACCATAACAATTATATTGCCTGTTCAAAGTCCCGACTCTCATTGCAGGTGTATAAGCTAAAACCATTTAGACCAGTGCACTCTGAACATAAGCTGACCTGAGAGATTCTTAGGGCCAGGAGACTCTTGGAAAAGAGAAAATAAAAGGAAAAAAAAAAAAAATAAAATCAGTTTTGCAGAGACTGGGGGGCGTTGGGGAGGGGAGAGAAGAAAGAGATTACCTTATTTCTCCTTTCAGATATGGAGGGCAATTTCATTTTTTCTCCCCTCTCTTCTCGCACATAAAAAAAATAAAAATAAAATACATGAAATAGACCTAAACTTATCCTCCTTCCTCAGCAAATCATCCCAGTAACTCCAGTGGGAAACCTGCCAGTAGGAGCAGACAACATAAGGCATAGCTGAACCCTACTGAAAGTCCAGAAAATATCAACAAGGAATTGGACCGACTTTACTGAAAAATTCATATCGAAGATCAAAAGTTCAGCATCATTGTGATTATCAGCGCAATACCAGGCAAGAATCTGCATCCAAAACTCAAGTGTAGTTTGTTTGCCACATGGTTAGATTTCAGCTAAACTTGGATCTACAGAAGATTTTACATTCCAGATTCAATAGAACATCTTTAATAGCTCTTCCATGACCTTAACTTCATGCAGTATTTTCTGAATCCCTACCTTTTTCTCTAGATGTTACTAGAAAAACAGGGATAGGACACATTGAGAGATTTTTAACTTATTCTGTGATTCCATAGGTCAAGTTATGCTCCTGTTACATCATCACAGTTCAAGAATTAACTTGAGGAAATAAGTGCAATTAATTACAAGGCTTCACTTCAGTCAGAGAAAAGGGAATCTAGACAATTATCTCTAACAACTTTAAGCATTATTTTTCTACTTCCCCTCCCTTTTCTCTCTGAGACAAACAATATCTATTAATACCTTTTAACTAAAGCTTGAGACTCAAATCCTTATTTTCACACTAGTGACGCCCCTAGCTCAGTATACTTCTGGATAAAACAACAACTATTTGAAGACTAACTGTATAAAGTGTATTCTACTTTAAAACCCTACTGATACCAGGCACCTTTTGCATCCAGCCAGAGTTTTTGAATAAATGTAATATTGTTTATACTCATATGCCCTCCAAAGTGCTTATGAGATGTGTCTAGTAACCTATTTGAGGCTCTTGAATGTTTGTGCCAGATGGGTTAATTTTTCCAAGTGTTAAATGTGAACATACTATGATCACATTCAAATGAGAGGTATTTTCCCAGACCAGAACACTGCAATTTCAGGTCTAAAGAGACTCCACAGCAGCAAATGTGATTTTATTTATCTTTGACTTCACGGGTTGTGCCAGTCTTTGCTTCACCTGCAACAGCAATTCCATTTTCATGTGTTTAATTTGATGCAAAGGTATGGAAGCTACATTAGTCAGCTCCTCTAACTAAAACTGTTATATTTCAAACTGCAATTCATGGGGAGGCTGGGGGAGGACACCAAATGATCTAACCTGTCAGTCACAGGCATTTTGAGATGCTTGATACTAATTAAGCGTATCAGTTCTGATGCCAGACTTCTGCAAGACAAAGGGCTCCATCAAATTGATAAGACTCTGCTAAGCAGGGTTTAAAATTAATTCATAATTTCTTTTATGTTTGTCATGTTTTGTGAAAATGAACTGCCATTCAATTTTTCATAAGCTCTGCACAAGCAGAAGCAGCTTAATTTCAGGCAGTGTGCTGACAGGCCTGGGTAGTTTTATGAACAAATTATGATTACACAGTGATCAAACTCCAGATAATTGAAGCAGCAAACCAAACTATTCAGCATGCAAAGATTAATGGATGTCCCCAAAGTCTCTTTGAATCTGCATAATCTAAAGAAGTTTTAGCTTCTTTTTGCATTTGGAATATTTTCAGCATAAATAATTAAAAGGAATTATCTACAGGATCTGCTGATGAAGATCATTCCATCTTCGATTTCCTACTGTTTGGAGATGAAACAGATTGAGCCTACGGCTGCAGCCTGACATGCAGAGCACAGGCCTGGGAAGGGCTTTTTCTACATCTTCCTCTTCTCCCCAGTGACATGTGACAGGAGCAGAGGGAATGGATACAAGCTGCACCAGGGGAGGTTTAGGCTGGATATCAGGACACATTTCTTCACCAGAAGGGTTATCCAACACTGGAATGGTCTGCCCAGGGCAGTGGTGGAGTCACCATCCCCAAAGGCATTTAAATGTCGTGTGGACCTGGTGCTGAGGGACATGGTTTAGTGGTGAGCTTGCAGTGTTGGGTTGAAGGTTGGACAGGATGATCTTGAAGGTCTTTTCCAACCAAAGACATTCTGGAATTCTGTGATCTCATTTCTGATTGCAAAAATGAACGTGCTCTGAAGTCAACACTTTACTCATCTATTTTTAGGGGTGCTGAATTCACTGTTCTCTAATAAAAAAAACACAAACCAGAGCTTTGAGAATACAGCATCCCCAAAAATACTACTGACAATGCGTCTGAAACTTTGAAGTCAGAAACACGGCGCAATAAAGTAGAAAAAAAAAGCCAATAGCATTAACTCCATCTAATTGCCTAATACCTTAACACATGTTTACGTTAAGGTATCTTGGAGTTCTAGAATTAGCATATATCTCTGCAAAATATTGCTATTACTGAGAATAATCCAAAGGCTACTGTGAGGGTTTAGTTAACTTTTATGTCTAGTCTACTGGTGAATATGAAGCCTGTGAATTAAGCAATCACAGTGGAAAACAGTAAAAAAAACCCATCTTTATATTAAAAATCTAAAGGCACAATTTATTTCAAGCTGGCAAAGAAAATGGTGAGACTCGTTGCTTTAGGCATTGGAGTAAAAAAAAAAGTATTAATGTTGTCAAGGCAACAATGGATATATTTTACTATTATTAGGTGGAAAATTGAAGGTGCAGAACTCCTTCACTTGCTTTGTAATAGCTTGTTTAATAAGGGACTAGAATAATCGTTTTTCAACTTTAATATTATTATAAAGAGAAAAATGGTGTCTGTGATCTAATGCTGAAAACCATTTTCCTGCTGGCTGGGAACAGCTATGTCTGTTTTTTGACAAATCTATTGCTGCAGTAAACAAAAGAAAAACCCTTCACTATCACCTCATTAAGAGAGTTGTAAGTGGTTTTCATTGATTAACTCCCATTATAGCAATAATCCTCAATATGCTTCATGCTACACGTGAACACTGTTGTGTGTAAACAGCTACCAGTGATTAGTGATCAATGAATCATTTTAGCCAGAGAGATAAATGTAATTGGATGGGAACATATTAAGAGCTACTTAGTTTCATTCTCCTGATACTCAAAGGAAGATGAGACATGCAGAGAGTTATTCCACCTTCTTAATTAGTATTTTCTTATGAACACAAACATTAAATTGATATTAGGCATTACATCTGAGATGTATCCCCTCAAACAAAATTTTATATAATCAAAAGTAAAGTCCCGCATTGCTTGTTTTTGACCAGACTTTCAAAAGATTTCTAGTTATTAGTGTTGTATAATTTTCCATTTTAGAAACATGCTGAACCACTATAGGGCAAATGGCTGAAAGGGGTACACATTTAACAGCTGCAACAGCTACAGGTTTTCACACTGAAGAACTGCAGCATTAGAAACAGAAGCGCTACAAATGCAGCGTGCTCTGGTCAAGCTCTTTGTCCAGAGCCTGGGAGTCCTCCCATGCAGCAGCAGCAGACAGGGAGTCCTTCAGGAGGACTGACTGCAGATAAACCTCATTTTTGGATTCTGGGGTTTGATAGTTTTAGTAGGTGCTTTCCAGAAGACTGACATGAAGTAACATCTCTGAAATCAGTGGCCTCTCCCCCTCCACATCTAGTTTCCAAACAAAACACAAGTAGAGCAATATTAAGCAAAACATAATGTCTTGTGCTTTTGTGAAAAGCCACAAAGCATTAAGTTCGGCCAAATGAGGGGCCAATCTCTTGTAATGGCTGGTCCATTTTTTGAAATGGTGTTCTTATATGGAAATAAAAACATAATATCACTGTCAATGTGATAACCTCTTCCTGACTTCTGTCTGTTGTTATAGGTATTTATCCAGACACTCACACATAATATGTTCGCAGGCTAAGTAGTATCTACATTTCAGATTTGAGTAAACAATAATGTCACCAGTAGTCTAACTGTCCTGAAACTAGCTTCAGCTGTAAATAAGGCTGTCCTTTGATGTTTCCGATTGCTTTTGACTGTTCGGTCTGTGTGATGTATCCATAGGTGTACTTTATTCTTAGTCTTTCTCTTCCTTCAGGCTCAAAGATAACATAAATTATTGAAAACATTTTCACTGTGAAGTACTAGTATCCTTTCAGGACAGCAGGTCCTCAAACTGTATGATATACAACTCTTGGGATATGAAATTTGATGTAAACTCACTGAAGCATTTATCAAGTTTTGATTTAAATCCAGACTCCAGCAAGTTAGCTATGGGAATGGTAATGGAGGTGACTAGTACAAGAGAGATCTCCAAGAGGCAGTAAGTGAATTTTAAAAACCCACTTAGCTAGAGATATAACACCTCCTACAGCACACCCGAGAGTGCAGAAGCACCGAGTGGGCACAGCTACTGCAAGATGACAATTGTACTCACCAATGCTTATAAATAGGGCCGTGCAACTGGTGCAGGAAAACAACAAGAAGGCAGGGGAATGGTTGGCCTACCCATGTGTGGCTTTCACCCCAAGCACCTGTGGCTTTCACAATGAGATGGACACCCCACAAACACTGGGAGAGCAATTCTCCTTACTTTATACACTGCAGGATGAGATATTTTTATCACGCCTCTTCAGGAAGCCCAGCAATACTCTGTCTTCAAAAGTGTTCTCTCATCCTTTTGTGCCGTCCTTAAAACGCAGAGGATGTGCTGTTATGATCTGAACTAACGTGCCAGAATGGTCTGGATCAGCACGTTCACGGTTATTTCAGCCGATCATTTATGACAAACACTGATACAACATTTCTAGTTTCTCTCCCAATTAGTCAGAGCTTAACAGCGCTTTCCCAGGTGAGGCATAAGTAATGACTCCTGGCAACATTCACTTCAGTATCCCTTGCCAACATCACACCTCTCCTAAGGAATAACTGACAGTCACAAGGATTGCCGATACCATCCCAGGGCTTGTGTACCTTAATTGACTTAAAAAAAAAAATCAACCTACAGAAACTAACATTTTCATCTGTGAATGCTAAATCTTCTTGACTTGAAAATTAGAAGGCCAAATCAAGCACTTTGAAGTTCTCATTGTGAATTATTGTTTTCTATTATTGCACACATTGTAAACTGCTGCAGATAAAAGACTTGTCTTTTTTCATTTGCAACTGCTTAGAAAAGTAAATTCCTTTTTATTAGCTACAGCATGTAAAGTTTTGTAAGTGCATTATTAAAAGCACTAATTGTTCTTTGAACCAGTAACTATGTATTTCTCTTTCCAACTGAGAGTTAAGTTTCTAAAGTACCAAAATATCCTACTGCGTACAGCAGTTTATATAATGTTTTAATTATTTGTGCAAAGCCTCAGACGAAGTTCTCAGCCCTTTAGCTTTCTTGCTTAATCTAAACAAAAGGTTATTCACAGGGTAACAGGGTAAATAAGAACTTCAGTGAAAAAGAAAAAGGTCAATAGAAATATAGTACAAAAATACATTTTGTTACACTATCACCTACCACATGATGGCAATAATAATGGTGAAACAAGACTACCAATTTCAGTGGTAACTGCACTAAGAGAGAAGTGTCTCTTTCAAGGCTGTAACAGCTTTACAGGAATGGCACTACAGAATTAGGCACCTACCTTAGGGCCTGCAGGAAAGATAGATGCAACACACTAATTCCTGATGGCTAAAGGATGTTATTACATCCTAAAGGTCATTTGTTCAATCCTGTGATACATCTTAAGCTGAGAACGGCAATTTAGAAACTTTAGCTGAAATGCTACAACCCACACATTAGCTACAATAGCAGCTCTGCAGGTAAACAAATCCATTACCAGAAAAATCGGTAATACTCTCTTTTTGAGAGATGGGAGGGGGGGGGAAAGGATGGCTGCCACCCAAACTAATTTATTCGAATCATTTCAACATCTGTGATTCTTTATTTTGAGGTGATGGCATCAAACTTCCAAAGGGCAGTAAAAACTGACAGAGTAATTTTGAGCACAGGCTGCATCTGTAATTCCAGGCATGTCTCAGTTGATGTATTTTCATGGATTCCCCCTGCCCCTCTTTGGTTTTTTGGAGAGAGATGTACACAGAGAGAGAAAGAAAATGTAGCGTATTGTACATAACACTTAAAGGTACAGAGGCTTATTTTGCAAAGGTTTTCAGGGTGAATATTTAGCAATGTTATTTTTTTTCCTGCTTTAACAGGGGGGTTGGGCTACGTGATCTCAAGAGGTCCCTTCCAAACCTTAACATTCTATAATTCTATGATTTTTCACAGAATACTAAGAGATTGAGACATAAGAAAAAAAAAATAGAAAGTTTACAAAAAATAACATTCAGTTCTAGTACACAGATAATATTCTGGAATAGGAAGAACACCACACCAATGCACAAAGTTGCTGTATGACACTTCAGAGCCAGCTGCCATCAGATCTCAATTTACTATTGTTTTGATAATTATTGGTAATTATTTTGAGAATCCCTACCAGGAGCTGCTACTCCACTGCCTCAGGTCTCCCTCCTACGCCTTCCAATGCTTCTTGTGAGAGCTACTGCAGACCCGAGGCCTCTGCCCGAGCAGTGGCAACAGCAGTCACAAAAATAGCAAAAGATGCTGTCGGGGATTTGTTGTATCTGCCCCCCGTTTGCAGATCTCCTGCCCTCCCCTTGCTATGGCTCAGGCAGCAAATCAGTAAATGAGTTTTAAACAGAAAATGAACTTGATTCTCTTCATGGTGACATCACTGTGTGCCTTTTGAGTTCCGTGGAAACTCTTGACTTACACAACTTTTGAAAGAAGTCAGGGCCCACCATCACAAGGCGATCTCTAGCTGTGCTTTCATTATCAATATTGTGGTATTACCACTTGTTATTACACATATTAAATTGTTTGGGTTTTTTTTTTTCTTCCTTGTTTTTTTCCGCCCTTCTCTTTTCTCCTTAAAAAAAGTACCCTCTGTATTCCTCCTTCTCTGGTAATTATTTTTAAAATCTGGAGAAAACTCAGTTACAAATGTTTTATTGAAATATTTTCCATAATGAATCCTTTATAAAAGTCTTTTTTTTAAATCAAGAATAAAATCATTTTGCCTTGCAACATTTAATCAGATGCACTTACAGTTTTTAGTCAAGACAGCTTCTTAAATAATTAAGCAGTTATATGGTATGCAAATATATATTATTTACTTACACTTTGCATGAAAAAAACAGGCAGTAATGGTTGAATATCTACTAAACCCTGTTTGTTATTTATTTAACTATATGAAAAATGAGCATTTTCTTCACTATTTTATCAAGCTATATCTGGAAATATGTGCATCATTTATCTGAACACAGACTAAACAAGCCATGAGGGCATCAGGAAAGGATTTAATGCAACACACTACAGCAACACAAACTCCACGGGATGTTTGGGAAAACACTGAGTCCACCTGTTCTTTCACCAGACAGCTCGTCATTTGAGTCAAGCAGGGTGAAATTACTCAATTTAACCAAGGAGACACCACACATTTGTCCAAAAATAAGTTCTTTGAGATTCAGCTCCCTCAGGCTATCCTTCACAAGTGAGATGAGAACATCCATAAGGGTTTACTTCAGGAGCTGCTCTGACACCTATTCTGTCTGCTTCTCAAGAGACACTGGCTGCAATTTAGGAGCGGCAGTTATGAAAAAGCTTAATGTCACATTGTGTTAAAACGACAGCCCTTTTTATCTTTTTTCAGGTTATTGCACTCACAATGGAAGAGAAGATTTCTCAGAACGAAGACCTTCTGGAGCACAAAATGCAGCAGGAAAAGCACAGGAGGCACCAATAGCCCAAGGCACTGGGATTCTCAAGACAAACAGGGAGCAGATTGTCAAGACAAGCAGGGAACAGATTCTCAAGACAAGCAGGGAACAGAATTACTGTTACCTCTTGAGGGACAGAGAAGAGCATGTTTACCTGGGAACCCAAACTCTGAACAGGTTCTCCAGGAGCCAGTGAAAACTGCTGGACTTGATAAAGCAAAAGCAGAAGGAAAGATCTCCTCATTCAAGGGCACAGTGGGCAGGAAAGAAATTGCCTTTCTAATCTTTTATTTCAATCTGTCTCATCCCGCAGATCAGAGTTCTCCCTATTTCAGAAGCTACACTGTTCTAATAAAAGCAAGCTCTAGCGATCAGAAGGCCAGTAGTATTTGACAGTGTACTTATTATAAGGACATGGTGCTGGCAGTTACATTTCCAACCTATGGCTAACTCAGGATCCAGTCAAAACTTGCATAAATGCATCTGGTTAAAAACACAGCATACCTTGAGATACAGTAAAGGTATTGCACCTACAGGCACTAACAACCACTTTCACCACACTGAGTCACCAGATACTGGAGCACGCTTGCTACGGACTCATGGTATTGTTGATGGAAAGACGACAGCAATCCCAGGTGGCTTGGGCTCGCTTCCTTTCCAGTGGACATATGGTCAGACTGGGGCCACCAAGCTCCTAATCTGAATAAAGGTAAAGCACCTCAAACTAGGTGGGATGAGCACAAACTGTCACTTCAACTGAAGTGAGCATTCCCCTTCCTCATTTCATACTGGCCAGTCACAGGCTTACTCATAGAATGAGGCATCCTCAGTATGTATCACCCTTGTGCTGGAAAGTAATGGTGTGAAGAGATGTAATTACCGACATGTGAAGAAAATGAAGAGTCATAATCACTTCCATCTGCAGTGAAGACTATTTTATTTATTCTGTTCTTGAACTGCTATTTCTGGAGATCTTAATAAAAATTAAAAAATAAAAACATCAGAGCTACTCTGCTTTCCTCCCCGTGTGGACAACCTTGCAGTTTCTGAATGATGAGCTACATAATGATTCACATTTTTTTTTTTGGATGTAAAGTAGTAAAAACCCTGACATCATAATGCCATGGAAAGATGCAACACAAATATCTGGAGAGGCAGAAATTCTACTGGTTTTCCATTAAAAGCTAATGTGGCTTCCCTAGTTTTGGGATGAGGCATCTCAGTGCCATTAACCCTATAGTGTTTTTAGTTTCTTTTTTAAGAAAAATAAATAAAATAAAAAAATCAAGTCCTAAACTGTATCCTACTTGCCCTATCACTTTCCTATCCTGTTCTTGAACATGTCTGAAATAGCTTCTCAACTACTTTTATTCCATTACCTTAAGTACTTAAATTTCATTTTCAGTAAGGCACTGTTTAATGAATATTTATGAGTAGATCCTGCAGTGTTCATTGAAACTGCAGACTTCCCTTCACAGCAGGCTACAGATTTACATTTTGCTTTTTATTACTAAAATGATAGCCACACAAATTGATGTCACTTAGAAAATAAGATGACAGTTCTTCCTGCAAGTCTAGCACCTTGATCTGACTAACTTTACATATCATATTATTCTTTGGCCCTGGGGAAATATAATTTATATTTTTGATATGCAATATTTAATTAAAAAAATACATAATTATGAAACTTCCAGCAGCCACAATTTACACTTGGCAGCCTCAAGTTGGCAAACCACTGTGAGTAGTCTGCCTGAAGTCACTGAGATCACTGGCGTGAATAAAATTACTCACTCTCATAAGCGATCACAAGAAAAGTTCTTCATTACAACACACACAACCTGATGAACAGCAGTGTTAGCTCCGAGCTTTCTTCTTCTGTAGGCACTGATTAGAGACTGTCGATCCCAACAACAGCGAGACCTGGGAGCAGCACTGCAAGGCCATTCTTTCAATGTTTTTTCCCAGGTCCAGAAATGCCAAGACTTTCTCAACATCTCACACACAGCCATGTAACTAATTAGTGAATAGGCAGCAAGCTCTTCTCTGCAGCCAGCTACAGTCCAAGATCAAGTTAAGATCAATTCAAGTAAAGCAGCCCAGGAAGTGGAGAGATATAAAAAAAAGAAAGAAAAAAACCAAACCCAAACAACAAAATCAGACTCTAGTATTCCCCAATTTCCTTAACTTTACTGTTACATTGAGGGCCTTTTTCTTCAGTGCAGCAAAAGATGTGAAAAAGATATCAAAACTTTTATGGTGTCAAACAGATTTTCAGACTTTGTAGTCTTTGCTTAGGAGTGTTTGTTTCCTCTGAGTAAAACCATCCCTATAGGCTATGAACAGGTTGCAGCTGCCTGTAGTATAGGATTTCTATAGCAGATGTTAAAAATACACTTTTATTTATCTATTTAAACAACTTTAGCTGTCGTAAGCCATATACATATATAAACACGTTTTCTGAAGGGCAAGATACATATTACACTCTTGGAGTTTCAGTAGAAAAGAGGCAGTACTTCCATTGTGTAACCTGCTCGGTAGAAAATTCAGAGAAGCAGGAGTAAAGAATTTTCACAAGAAATAAAAACCAAATTGGCATTGTCATTTGTTAGTTCTAGAAATATTTCTGATGCAAATGATACAATATAATCTGACTTTCAAATTGCAATCAGTGTTCAGGTTGTAAGCTCACAGTTCAAAATAGCTTAACTCTTGCTATTTCAGTATTTTCAGTCATACAGGGAAGGATTTATATTTTTTACAGCTAAGACTAAAGTGAAATCTATTACCCAAGTTCAGCAGTTGGATCCTGCAGACCACATCATTCACTTGACAGTATCAGAACAGGGCTTCACAATACCTGTGCATTGCATTTATTTATGCAAGAATTATAAATTTTAATATTGCAGTTGTAAAGTTAAAGCAGATTATCTCTAATTGTTCTTAGAATTCCTATTAAAAGACTCTTCTTTCTTAATATGAGATACGCTCTTTTGTACATGAACATTGCTTTGTCCCTTGACTGATGACTTAAACATCAAACACTCAGACAGAAGTGAGTTGCAGCATGGCACTTGAACCAGAGTAATTGGCTATGTGCCCATTTCTAGCCTATGACTAATCCAAAGTAAAATGAAATGCATGAGAATCAGGAAATGAACATCACGAGCTTTCAAAACGTTAGCCAACATGTGACCTCAGACACGCTGAACACTTGTGCAATGGACAATGGAATTGTGGGTCATTGATACTGCTTAAACTAGGACTGCACTTTGACATTAAGGTCTATGTTAGAAAAACAAAACAAAACAAACAAAACTGTATTTCCCTTTATACCATATTTACAGCTCCATGTCTGAACAGACAGTGTTGTCACGTTAGAAATACCTCCTTTGTGCTTTCCTGTTATTGGGTTACCTCTCACAAAATTAGGTACCACCCCACTGTGAGCGAAGGGTGGTACCGATGCCATTGCTACCAATGTAACTACACACATAAGGACAAATGGTCACTTGAAGTACAAGCTCTTTGACACAGAGTCTTGTTTCCAAGTTATCAAGGTTGGATTTCCTCCAGAATAAAACATTTTTATGTAGAGAAAGCATATGAACTAAGCAACAAATGTGCCTTCCTCACACATGCTCTAATTTATAAAGGTGCTAGGAGACATCTAGCTCCTGAACTCAGTGGCACTTCTCTAATACTTGACATCTGGTACAGGTATAATATCTTACTGATCAAGATGACACGATGCTGCAGAATGGACCCAAAAGAATAAGACTGTAAAATTACTTACAGGTCTATCCTATGACAGACTTCCTCTATATAATCAGAAAGATTGAAATAACAAAAATGCCAGACAAAAAACACACCAGAGGTTTATATTAATATACAGTTTTACAGCATTGATCCTCTGCCATCAACAGATGGAGAGATTAAAACGGTGGTGGTGTTACACCTCGGGTTTGAAAGAAGCACAGCATGAGATACTAAAGGATTTTCCGGGGAACATTGTAACAGAAGAATTTCAATGGGAATTCTGCAGATAAACACACAGGGCAAAACAGAACATAAAGCAATAGTCTTTCTCGTTGTTGAAATTCAAACAGCCAAATCTCCTACGTAGAGCAACACCAGATTTTCAAACAAAACCAGCCTCACCTGGAGATACACAGCTGTCATCCAGCCTGCCTGGGAAAGCCTGGCAAAAGTGTTTGAACAATTACTACAGTCACATTTCACTTGGTCCTTCTGCCAGATTTGCACTTTTTTCATCTCCAAGCCTTCTGCAAGAATAACTAATTTCTTGCCAAACTGCTTACTCCCATTCAAAGGTTCATCAAAATCAAGCACCCTAGCAAAGATTAAAAGCTCTCCAAAGATCTAGGGCATTTATTTGCATCAGATAAGAACACAGTACATTCCTGAGATTCTCACTTGTTCTACCTAGCCAACAGAATTTCGGTGGTAACTCACTTTTTCTGCATGATATTAGAAGGGGATAAAAAGTCTACCAAAAATACATCCAGCAATAATTTCTATAAAAGGTACGTACCACCAGCATAAAAATAATCTTCTACTTGCTATGAAGTTTCACTTAACATCCATCTTTACAAACACCTATTTTGAAGTAAATAAAATAGAAATCAGAATTGCCTACAGGGTACAACAGTCTGGAAATGATCACACTGTTGCACTTGCTAAGAAGATATAAAGTTCAGGTAAATTGTTCCAAGTTAGCTTTTACATATCCTTCTGTTAGGAAAGTCAATGTCACCTTTACTGCGTTTTGTGTATTTCACATAGAGAAGCAAGACCAGGGATGATGAAAGAGTATGGTCATATAAAACTCTGACAATGCAAACCAAACAAAATTCAGGTCAGAGACTTGGCTGAGAACAGGATTTTGCTCTAAATCCAAACACGCAGCTGTTGATTACTATTGTAATTAGTAAATACAAAGTTTATATAAGATACTGTAGATCTGGGTGTGAAAAACCACGATAGACCAAGAACAAAGAGTTTTCAAATTGCAGTGATATCCCCCAGGTTTCCAGCAATAAAAATTATCCTCTCCACCCCCCCGGCCCCCACCCCTTCCAGTTCAATGATGTAAGGACCAGATTTAGGCTCCTTATTCACATCCAGCTGTGTATTAACTCAAAGCAAGCCCGTTGCAGTAAACAGATGCAAGTAATAAGGGTATCAGAATCCATCTGACAGAGATAAATTCAAGTTATTATGTTGGTTAACAGAACTGATTTGGACCTATAAATAAGTAATTTCCCCAAAATACCAAATATGAAGGAAGAGAGTAGCCAAAGATAATGATACAGTTTTCATTCCTTAATCAGGATCACTTTACCGTGTTAAAGATAACCAGGGGGGAGGGAGGCAATTTTAAGCATTTACTGTCAGCAAGCCTTTATAAAGCATCTTGTTGCGATAAGGAAAAAAAAAATAAAAATCCTTCTTTGGAACACCACTCTCTAGACATTTGATTTAATGGATTACACTATTAAGTCCTGTTACTAAAAAGCTATCTTCCAGCCTGCTAGTTTCCTCTCGCACTACAAACACACAATATTTGCATTGCACAGAGGTGTATTTCCTCTTGTGACAACTCCCCCTGAAATATCTTGAAGTCCTCTTGTGCATTTCACTGTACCTTTTACACCAAAACATGTCCGAAGAGCTTGAATACAGCTCTAACAACTCTGCTGGGGTTCCTGGCTCCTTGTTAAAACTGGAACAGAATCATGTTTCTCCCTCAGGCACTGCCTTAAAAAAACTTCAGGCCATACGTTCTTGAATTATTTATCAGAAGTTATTATGCAAACAAGGATTAAATAATTCTCTTTGAGCTGCTTGTGGTAAGCACAGCAGCTAGAGGCATATTGCATGTGTGATATCTACATTTTATCCAGCCTTCCTGGCAAACAAATTGCATTTTGCTAGAGACACACAAGACCCGATTTTCCTCTTTACTCACACTGGTGTAAATGAGAGAAACCTCCTCAGAATCTGATGGCATTACATCAGCATAACACTGGGTAAGTGAATCAAGGCCACTATGTGTTTCCAAATGCATTTGATTAATGAGTGCTGGACAAAAATAGTACAGGCTTAGACTTTACTCTGCCCTCTTGCTCGGTTCATCTGGCGTTGCTTTAAAAACCAGCTCATCTGTTAATGAATAAAGGAAATAAACAATAACCACAGAATCATTTCAACTTTTTAAAAAAGCTGTGTGCTAAACTCTATGCAGCAGATGATGTTCTCAGTATTTTCCAAAATAGGCATCACTTCCTAAGTACACTTTAAGAGAAAATAATTGTAATCTACATATCTGTAAGCAACTGTTGGTGCTTCTGCACGATCTCAGTTCAAACAAGAAGTTACTAGCCCGCTTAAAAATGTGGATTTGTGCCGTTACGCAATATAAATAATTAAGAAAGAATAAAAATTGAGCTGTATCTGAGCTTGTCATGTCCGGAAAATATTTGGACAAAGAGATAACACAATGACTGCTGCTGCCTAGGATAAGGACTACCTTATTTTGCCCTTTTTTGTTCCATATGCAAACTTAAAAGTGTATGTGTGAAATGCCCATTCCCTTTAGAGAGCTCCCAAAGAGGACAGATTGCTTTGTTCATTTCTCAGCATTTGCTTTACTTACACATGCACACAAGTATAAACAAACAGGCACACAGAGGAGGTTTTCAGTGTCTTAGCATGGCAAGGCAAAAATTCCACAGCCACTATTAAAAGAAAGGATACTGAAAAAGTAAGCACAGATTTTCAAGAAGAGCAACATGCCTGTGCCACTGGTCTTTGAAGACTGCACCTTTCTAAATATCTAGGCAAGGTGCAGGATCCAAGAATGGCTTGAACAAACTTTTATCACCCAGCACCAAATGCTGAACAAAGAAAAAAAACACTGGCTACTTTACTCCGGAGGCAGTAACTCTGTGTAAAGCTATCACAAAAAGTAAGACACAAGCTTCGATCTTTGTTGCCAGGATTATTTATTATATCCAATGGCTTTTTAACCCATAATAACAGTAAACTCTGATTGAAACCTCAAGTGCCTTGCCATAATTATTAAACCAGGCTCCTCTTCCTTACCTTCTGCTGGGCTCACAGAAGGTATTTCCTAAGTGTTCACAGCCACTACAGCTCAGCATTCCATGCAGACTACTAAAATGTCAGATGGCAATTGAGAGAGGGGAACATGCTGGGGTACATTAAGCAAATGTATGTGGTGCAGTCCTCAAATTGAACCCTTCAGACTGTGGATGCTGATAATCCACTGTCCGCAAACCTCCTAGGCAGCCTCTCTGGCCACCACCAGCCCCTTAAATGATGCTTCTTAGCAGATCGGGCTTCAGCTGCTGCACAGGTAGAGTCTTCCTGGCAGTCCTGAATCAAGCAGCTATGTTGCTAAGGCAGGTGGAATTTCAGACTCACCTTCTTGGCCTAAGATATTTCAGTGGCTAATTCTGTAACTTTCCCCTGGGTGAATCTAGCCCCAAGCAAATGCAGTGACTAATAGCTAAAGCCAGTGGAACTTCTTAATTAATGTCAATGGGTACAGAATGAAGTCCTTAAAGAAGTTAATTAAAATTGAGGGGTTTGGTGCAATATAAAGATGAAAAATGTGCTCTATGTATTAGTACAGAATTAAAAAGAAACCCCAAAACAGCAGCTCCAACATTGTTCGGGAGTATTACAAAACTCCAGAGGGCAAAGATTGAAAGGCTAGAACACTCCTTACTGCATCTTAACCAGAAATATTCCAAGGAACGTAACATCTGAGGCCACCAAACCTGTCTGCTGGTGCCTGCCTAACCCACTGCATCTGCTTCCTGACAGAACTTTAGAAGAAATATTAGCAGAAACATTTCTTTTTCACTCTGTCCTTGAAAATTAATACTCCGAGGGACTGCGGCACACTGGGCTGGTCTTGCAGATACTAAGTGCCCTCTTTTTCGACGCACTAAGTGCCTCTCAGAACCAAGATAGGGATCAAAATAAAGCACACAATCAGATGCTATTCAAGTAGATTATTTTCCTTTCCCATATTTAAGTTGTTGACAGACAGATGCAAAAGCCTGCATCTCCTCACACCTCATTCATTTTTATATTTGGCAGTTTAAATTTAAAAAGTCCCAGAAGATTAACACTGTTGGTTCACTTTCTGTCTTAGAAAGGGGAAGGAGGGGGGAGGGGGTAAAGAGGTGCCATGAGTTTTGTAGTTTTCCAGTCATGGATGAATAGTGATACAAAAGAAAAAAAAAAGTGATTTAAGCACCAAGTATTTACAGTGTGTGGGCTCTGACAGAGGTGTACCTCACACAACTGCTTGTGAGGCCGAGGAACACAGTAAAGCAGGGTGCATGAACAGGAGATCTGTCCCACAGACAATGGACAGGACCCTTTCATGGCAGAACGGGACTGGCCGCCGCACAAGAGAATGCAAACAGCCACGGCCGCAGCGGCC